>JAWQFJ010015764.1:0-20000 GCA_034096865.1 Theodoxus fluviatilis
CAATTTTCACTTCCTTCAGGACTCGGAGGAAACGAAGGAAGTCTTCCAATGGTCTCCCCTCACCTGCTACTGGAAAAACAGAAACCTTATGGATGCCCTGGTCCACAGCCCCCTGCTGCCAACAAAATCAACCGACTTGAAAGGTACTAAACCCTGCCCCGATCGCCGTTGTAAAACCAGGGAACTGACTTTCGGGGTCCTAGGAAGACCTACAAGTACAAGATACTCCAAGGTTTCACATGTGCGTCGAAAATCGTTGTGCATGCAATTTTGTATCTGCGATGCAGAGCCCTCTACATAAAGATAGACAGAATAAGTCCTCCACGCTCGGTTCCGGGGACACATGAGCGACATCTCCAATGCCTGGACCGATCATCCGGTGCCCCTCCCACTTCCTCACCGGCTGCCACAGACCCATATATTTGAGTTATCATCCTCAGGCATCGAAAAGCTTTTGAACAGCACCTCATCTTTGAGATGGGCACTCTGCATCAAATGGGAGTGAACCCAAATCTCACTTTCCTGGGGCATTGAAATATCCCTTCTGCCTCGCCTCTTCCCCATTCCATGCCACCGTGACGTCTTCACGGGTTTCCGTACTCCGGGAATCCACCCCCAGCCCCTAGCCCACCCCTCCTCCACCCACCCTACCTCCTTTCTGCACGCGATGCCCAGTTTTAAGAAACCTTCGGTGAGCAGAACTCACCACTTCCCCCTGCCTCAGTCACTGGACAGAATGAACCCGGAGCGGCAGCACTTTTCTTCGCTCTGGTCCGCACGGGTTCATACATCATATAAATATTTTTTACTTTTATCGTATTTCATGTAAATACTGTTATCACCTTTTTCCTTTTTGGTTTCTTGTGTCTTTGAAGGCTTCCAGCCGACGACCAACACCTTTTTTGTTTCATGTTCGTATAAGTATTTTTGCTCTAATAGGCTATTATCTTCATTAGATTTATATGTTCACATGGTTTCCCCCTTGTTCCTTCTTCCTTAAGGTGTTTTTCTCATTATCACCACCATCACCACCACCACCACCACCATCATCACCATCATCATCATCATAGTCGTCGTCGTCGTCGTCGTCGACATCATCGTCGTCGACATCGTCAAATTTGTCATCGTCATTTCCATCGTCACTGTCATTGTCATTTCCATCGTCACTGTCATTGTAATTTCCGTCGTCACTGTCATCGTCATTGTCGTCGTCGTTGTCGTAGTCGTCGTCCTGGTCATCTGTCCCGTGGCAGATTGCAGGTGGTCGTCTGATGGTTTTCTTTCCACATTTCGGGCTTCACCATTGGCACACCAAAGCACTCTCTAACAGTTACAGGCCTGATAGAAGATCCCAGCGGGAACACGGCAACGCATCTCTCGAGACACGCTCTCTCTGCTCTTACGCTCTCACGGGTTTTGCTTCGCAAGTTTGCATTCAGTAGGTAGCATCGTTTCGTCATTGCACTTTGTGATTAGGCCATGACGTGAAGTCGAGAAATGTGGTTTTGGCCAAATAATGTAATGCTCCTCTTTCTTTCTTTAAAAAAAATGGAATTCTCTGTGGAGTACATGGAGTTTTATTCGTGATGGTTTATGACTTCACTCAACACGGAAAAGTTTGAGATCTTGCTTTTTTAAAAATTATGGTCTTTTCAGTTTGTTTAATTGACAAGAGTCTCGTTGTAAAATTGTAATTACACAGCTCGTAAAGTGGGAGAAATGATAGTGCATCTTAACGTGATTTTCACCCATGTTTGCATCGTGATATCGCCGTTGTTTTGTGGTAGCAAATTAACTTTAACACCAATGATGGAAATGCTTTCTTGTAGACTCTAAATTCGAAGGTCATTGATGGGATCTTCCTCGTCTGGACCTACATAAAAGAGGAGGTTGTGCTCTGCCGTTCCCGTATCGGCAATTTCGTCCTGACCCACTTTCATTTGTTGCGGTCGGAGCCTCCACCAGAGTGTCGTGCTTGTCAGTGCAGGCTCACCATGCGGCACGTTCTGGTGGAGTGTACGCGACTTGCACATTTACGGGATGGGTTACACAATCTTTCAAAAATATTTAAAGACGTCTTTGCTGTGACAAGAGTTTTTAAAGATTCTCAGTTTTATTCTCGTTTTTGAGTTTTTCTTTGTCTTCATCATAATTTCGATATTTCTCCATTGACTACTTTGAGGGTAATCCTCTACAAAGAAATATTTATTCAGTGGAATTAATAACATTGTGGCTATATACAACCTACAAGACTGTAGACCCTTAAACTTCGTTCATCCATCGATCCATCATCCATCACTCCATCCAGTCCATCCATCTCATCCCATCTCATCCACCCCGTCCATCCATCTCATCCCAACCATACCATCCCATCCTCCCCTTCCATCCCTCCCCATCCCATCCCACGTTCATTTGCGCTCTCTGGTTAACTAAGTCCTTTTTTCAGTGACAGAGTGGATACAGGATTATAATCACTTACTCAATTTGTTAGTGTTACTGGACGAAGCGAAAGATAGGGAACCTGCTATTGATCACCAGCAAAAAGCAGTTGCACTTAAAAGTCAGCCGTATTACATACTTCTACGGGCAAGTTCATTTTCATGCCTCGACATCCTTCTCAAAAAGAAATTGAGATTTCTTGGGAGCAGCCCATTTCAGAACCCTAGTGTTACGGACCGGCTAACTGGGCCTAGGGTTAGCCTAGCCCGCACAATGGAAAATGAAAGAACACAAACACCAGCATATATGTATGTATGAGGTGTATTCAACAAAACAGTCGTGTGGCACCCACTCAAGCAGCCTCGGCCAACACAAGGCCCCAAAGCTTTCTGGACAAACATGAAAAGAATTGCTGGTAGAAAACGCGGAAGTGTTAACATATATATTGAACAATGGTTAGACACTTTAAATATGTATAAGCCTATACAACAAGCAATGAAAGACGAGAAACAGGAAGAGAAACCTGCTCATCAGGTAAGCACTGTGCCTCACAAATCGATTACTCAAAAGGAGGTCCGCCTGGCAATTGGACACCTAAAACGCGCGAAAAGTGCGGGTCATGATGGAATCCTGAATGAGATGATCAAAGTGAGTAGTGTGCTCCTCATTCCACACTTGACTAATCTGTTCAACAAGACAATGTCTTCCTTCAAGTTCTCAACAGAATGGTAGAAGTCTGTAATTGTTCCCCTTAAAAAAGGAGATCCAAACAAACCAGACAATTACAGAGGTATATTACTGACTAGGGCCCGTATCCAGAACGGCGATTTATCTTTTTAACACTCGATTTATCCCCTAATCCCGGGTTATCTTGATCGGTTAGATAAGGTACGCACGTCAGAGGATCCTAGGTTGCGCTTTGCTATATATACTGGTTTCCAGCCAAGGGAGAGCGGAACAGACAGTTGGAATCGTCTGATAAATCGGGGTTTAAATAACTCGCCATTCTGGATACGGGCCTAGCTCTTTAAGTAATGTCTTTACTCATGTTTTGAAGAATATATTCAAAGAGTGGGTCGAAGAACAAGCATATCATTAGAAGAACAAGCTGGTTTCAGAAAGAGATACAGCACTATCGATAACATATTCATTCTACACTCATTAGTGCAAAAGTACCTCAACAGAGGACGGAAACTACATCGCATTTGTAGACTTTACTAAAGCCTTGGATTTGGTCAACAGAGATGCAATTTGGAAGATTTTGGGTGAGTATGGTGTAGATATTAATACGTTGAATATACTTAAATCGATATATCGCCATGTTGATTGCTGTTTACGGTGGAACGGTCGTTCCACAAACTGGTTCACGTCATCCTGCGGCGTAAAGCAAGGCTGCGTTTTGAGTTCTTTCTTATTTTCATGCGTAATCAACTCGGTAGCCTCCTATGTCATTGCAAAAGAAAAACATGGTGTACAGCTAAAGCCAGACAATGACCAGTTGTATGCTTTACTATACGCTGATGATGTAGCATTGCTGTCTGACACCGTGGATGGACTTCAGAACCAACTAAGAGTTCTTAAAGAAGCAGCTGGCAAGGTCGGTCTCCAAATGAATACTGACAAAACTAAGATAGTAGTATTCAGGCGTGGCGGTCGCTTAGCGAGAAAAATGGAAGCTGGGAGAAACCTGTGCCGAAACAACCAAAAGCTACAAATACCTTGGAATTACTCTGTCCAATACATTGTGTTCGAATGTGACTCTTATAGGCCTACATATGGTGTGACTGACGCATGCATGTGTACATGTAGGTATCTGTCGCAGGAAAATTATTTTCGGTGTTCCTTCTCGTGGACGTGCATGTGATTACGAATTGACTTTTAAAGACAAATACCATGGATTTTCCTTGTGTTTCCACAAAGAATTACAAAATATCTGCAAGGACGACATACTTTTTTTAACATTCTGGAGCTGCCTGAGGCTGCATAGACTCAGGACTACCAGCAGAGATACTCATACAGCTTGCTCGTTTCCTCCAGGGGGCAGCTTTCTGCCGACCATGAGTAACTCCAAGGGGGGGGGGTTACTCTTACGTCACACCTCGAGCTGTGGAGATTACACACGAACGCGGTGAGTTCCATCCTCTGGTCTTTGCCAGGGTAGCAAACTCTGGGCCAAGTCCCGATACCCGTCCATTGGAATTTGAACGTGCGCACTTTGTTCATGCATTCAGGAAGTAATCATTATTATTATTTACACACCGTCAGCCCCTCAGCCTCTACTCGCTTGTTGAAACCATGTCTTTTGACAGTTGGAGATAGGCGAGCATGCATGCTCTGAGTTTGGACAATGTGTGAGGCGCATTGCCGTGGGTCTATCCCTGGGACGGGAAGAATCTGGGTTTATTTAAATATATTATTATACTGGCTGCAATCCTGTGTCGTAAATCTGTCCATGCGTGTAATTCTGTCTGTGCGTGAATGATACTTGGTGAACATCTACGATGCACCTACCCCTCTGTATGACTGCGTTAGCTTTGGTTCAACGTCTACGACGTGCCAAAGCTAAAAACGAAAAAAGTATTAACAGGAACTTCCCTTCCCTTCCAACTTATGTACTTCCATCAGCGCATACACATCACTCAAAATATCTCACAATCCAAAGCATGCAAACGTAAACTCACTGAGCAAAGCAGAAAATCACAGAGCACATAATATCAATAAAACATTATCACACAATCCTAAGTATGGAACTGTGAAATCACTGAGCAATGCTGAAAATCAACTCAACCACAGAGCACATAATATCAATAAAACATTATCACCCAATCCAAAGCATGCAGTAGTGAAATCACTGAGCAAAGCAGAAAATCAACTAAATCACAAAGCACATAATATCAACCAAAATTTTTTCTCAAATCCAAAGCATGCAACTGTGAAATCACAATCAAATTTGAACATAGAGTATACAAATCAAAAGATTGGCCCGCGCCAATTCTAAATTAGACCAACTTGGTCTTAAATACAAATCACAGCCAAATTCAGGTACTCACACAAAAGGTGAAGTAAGCAGGCTCGCCAGCTGTTACGGACCGGCTAACTGGGCCTAGGGTTAGCCTAGCCCGCACAATGGAAAATAAAAGAAGGACACAAACACCAGCATATATGTATGAATGAAGTGTATTCACCACAACAGTCGTACGGCACCCACTCAAGCAGCCTCGGTCAACATCAGTACACAAGGCGCTACGTAACTCAAACAGCCTCGGCCCACACCAAGGCACAACGGCGCTGACGTAGCGGCCCCCGCCGACACGCTCAACAAGTGACCAAACGGCCCCCGCCGACACGCTCAAAAAGTGACCAAGCGGCCCCCGCCGACACGCTCAACAAGTGACCAAGCGGCCCCCACCGACAGTCTCCACACCGGCCCCCGCCGAGGAGAGCTCCGAGCCTCAGTTCGCCTGACTGGACTCGTATCTTGAAGAAGAACCCTGAAAACAACACAAACTAACTCATCCGTTCCTTCACTATCAATCATACATACATACGGGGTATTTACAATATAAAATGACAGCGGATAAAATCCCCACTCACCCATCTCCCTGGGGTTCATTCGCTCGAGTGTCGCACACCGCTTTTACTCGACAAATATACAGTCAATCAGATCATCCGCTCACACTTGAACGCTTCTCAGCCACCACGTCACCAACTCATGCTAAAAATTATCACAATCACGTCACCAACTCATGCTAAAAATTATCACAATCAGAAAAGCAATCACGTGCACACACTACACGGCACATTCGGTTCATAACACCTAGCCCGAAAGAAGGGAATCCACATGATATAAGGTTTAAATGCTCTTGTCGTGCTTTACGAATTGCACAGCACAGGCGTCTGTTCGTTTACAGAGGATTGGTTCAACCAGTCCAGCTTTGGTTCCCTTGGCTAACACGTCTCTCATCTAATCATGTTTGTGGGAAAATGTCTGTCATCACATTGCAGAACCGATGCCAGTATTGTTTACGTCTAAGACTGGATGAGACACTCCCTCCATTTTCCCAGTCACTCCTGACTGAATTCAACTACATGGATAGTCAGCTATCTTTAGCATAGTCGTCTCTTCTCTTAATCATCAGCATTACCTAGATTACATTTCTCGTGCAACCTATCAACCGGTGCCTATTTCAAAGGCACCTGCAGCAATCCCGAAGGTTTCGTGTCTTTGATATGTGGATAAGGACTGAGTCAACTCCAACGTCTTAAACAGTATCTTTCGTGTGTGGATGACGCGAATTGGTAGTCAGCCTTTTAGCTCATCACCAGCCAACCAGGGTTCGAGTCAGAGTGCCCTTGGAAATTTATTGACTTCCAGAGATGACTTTCCCATTATCAGATTTCAAAGTCGCAAGCGAATTGGAAACGACTTAGAATGTGTCATGAAACACATCATGCTACGATTTTATGCTTCCAGATGTTGTTATCTACCTGGAATATGATATGTTTTTTGAACTTTTCCCCCATCTCTCCTGTCCCTGGGATTGAACCACGGCACAGCGCCTCGCTGCTAAGTCCAACGCTTTAGCATACTGGACCATCTACACCTCCTAAAAAAGAGGCTATCAATAGCCCAGCAGAGGCTTCGGGTTGGCTGGAATACAGAAGACGAGAGTGATGGTAAGCCGAGACAGGCTTGAAAAATGTTTGCAATGAGTGCACAATAATTCTTACAGATGCAGTGTATCAAATTCACACAGGCGATTTCATCGGCCATAACGACATTTTAGAGGCGATGAGATGAGCGAACGAAAGATTATTGTGGTGCCATCATGTCTCTGGAAGAGGACCTGGAGAAGACTGTATGATAAATCACATAATAATGCTGGGGGGGGGGGGGGAGAGAACAATCATATCTACTATAGAAAACAGAATAATCTCATTGGATCTCATTTGCTATTTAAGGACTGTATTTCAAATAAGTATAGAAAAAAGTTGCTAAATTGGATGAAAATTTAGAAGATTATTAGCAACAGTAGAAGGATTTTCCCTGAACAGACACAACTTTCACATAAGCAATGCCGCTTTTGGTTCCTTTTTTCCAGAACAGTAGATGATGAGTTAACACCCTTTCGATTGATTTATCTCCTGCCAATGCAAATATCAAAGTTCCATTATACTCCTCCCTCTCCCATCCCACACATCCGCATTCTCGTTTCTCATTCTTTTGCGTGTATTGAATAAAGTTGCAAAAGGAAAACTCTCCGGACGAGCTTGGCCTGCGACCTTCGTAAAACACCACACAGCAGGAAATGCAGTACCCAGCAGATAAGCGGTCCTGACAGCAACACTGGGTGGGAGAATCTGAACTCTGGAAAGAAATCCGCTGGACTGAGTTGCTGGCACTGAGAATTCCAGTGGAAAATCGAACAGCGCAATTCGAGAAACTGGTCTACAGTCAACACTGCGCGCTTTGTCGAGAAGAGGCCCCCCTGCAGGTTGCGGGTCAGAGTAGACCCACCGCGCCTCTGTATAGGCGATTCGTTAGAGGCGAAAGACTAGGGACACCGTGACTCAATTTGTGCTTACTTTAAACTATTTCACGCTTAGTAGCCTTACATGGCCTACAAAGGCTGATAGGCTATAAAACTCACTCCATCCATCCAAACGTCGGTAAGGGATTAAGTACGACTCGGCTCGCGATAAACAACAATAAAAATGACTAAATCGTTTTGTCCTGTGCAGGTAACTGTCATACGATAAAAATGCACAAGAATGGCACGAAGACAATTTGACAAGGATTGCTGATATTTTTTCCAGTTGTGGCTGTACAGGGTTCGATGATGAGTTCCTTAACGCTTTTCGCGTTCAGCGGGTGGTGGGTGATGGTGGTGAGGGGAATAGATTTCATTTCCCGTTCCATATTGAGCAGGAAATCGTCCGGATACATGTTTCTTTTTCTTTCTTTCTTCTTTTTTTTTGGGGGGGGGGGGGGGGAGCGGGGGGAGCGGGATTTCTTTTTCCGTTTTCTTTTCGGGACAGTCCTTGAGTACGAAAAACTTCCAACATGTTAGTCGCAAAGAAATCTGACAATGAGTATTGTCCTTCACGTGCAGCTATTGCGTGGTGCAAGAATCTTTGATGAAGGAGTACAGTTCAGAGAATTACCACTGAAAAACTTTAAACAGCGCGAAAAGGCACTGCGCCAGTATTCACAACGGCGATTTATCTTTTTAACACTCGATTTATCCCCTAGCCCTGCGTTATCTTGATCGGTTAGATAAGGTGCGCTCGTCAGAGGATCCTAGGTTGCGCTTTGCTATATATATACTGGTTTCCAGCAAAGGGAGAGCGGAACAGGCAGTTGGAATCGTCTGAGTTTAGAGATAAATCGGAGTTAAAATATATCGCCGATAAATCGCCGTCGTGAATACGGGCCCTGGATTAAAAGTTGCAGGCTGTGCAAATGAATATGCAATGGGAAAAGAAGGTAAAAGATAGTGGTGGATTCGAGGTGAAAAAAAGACTAAAAAGTGAGATAGAAATTACATTTACATTTAAAACTATTTCTTTTCATGTTCAGCTGCGTCGTCTCCCTTTTAGTGACAAAGAAAAGATTAGTTGTGTAGGAGGGTGAGAATAGGATGTAGAGACTTGTCCAGACCACTGTAGTTCAACGTGCTGTCTCTCATCTGTTCCCATACTTGTGTGAGTGGATTGTAACTGCAGAGATACGTGATAGGCGTGTTTCTCTCACACTCTGTTGCTGCCTTAGAGATATATGTTGCTCACGCAGACACACTCTCATCTGGCGCTATCTCTGTCTTCGACTTCTATTGCGTGTGTGGTAGCTCATCGAATTTTACAATTTATTCATGTAATGTACCATGTACTGTTTGTAATATTGAATACAAACCTAATTTTTATCCTTATTAATCATCTCATGTATGGCAACCTGCACTCCAAGAGTTGTAAACGGTAATATTCAAAGAAAACGATTAATAAGTCCTGATTTAATTGGCGCCGTAAATATTTCACTGGTCATTTATTTATATACGAATCTCTTTTGGAATTCATTCATTGGCGCAGAATGCACTTTGACTAACGCGCTTTCCAATGCAGTGAAATTTGTCATATGGGATGAAGAAGAAAGGAGGGAAGTGTGGCCGTTACCAACTCCCCTGCAGACCAAACTACATGGCAGCCGCGACGACATGGAGAAAACGACGACATTCATTACCCATATCGGATTGACAGTATAGCCACTGCGAACGAGAAGAAGAAGAAGTCATATGGGACTGTTGATTTAAGACTCGAACATTCGTTAGAACCTGTTGTGTTAGCACAAGTTTGCCTTCACTGGGAACCACAGGTTCCTCCCAAGGCCAGAGGAAAAGAAACAGCATTATCATCAAGAAGTGCCAAATCATCTACTTCACCTTCAAATTCTTCCAAAACATCTTCCTCGGCATCAGAGCCTTCCTGCAATGCAATTTCAATTGCTTCCACTTCCTCGTCACACGTTCGCCCTTCCGCCATTGTTATGGCTTATCTCGTCTCGCTCAGAGCACTGATAACAAAGGAATGGTCTGGCAAGTCTCACTCCTAGAAATCAACCTTCTGTTCCAAAGTGTAGGAGAGACTATAGACTAGTTTTCGGAGTCTTCTCAGCGTCTTAGGATGTGGAAAGAAATTATGTAAATGTTATGATGCGAAGCGTCGTGAATGAGTTAAAAACTGTTTTACTAACGCGATAGTTCTTCAGGCTGCAAACAAGCTGAGTCTTCAATGTTCACGAAATCAACAGGCTCCGGAGGAATGAGGCCTAGGAGTTGAGCCTTTTCGGTGGTGTTGATTGCACTTGCAACCTTTTCGTTTGCCCAGAAGGATGTTCTTTGGCTGGTTGATGTAGTTGTCTCTTGGATCTTTGTTTCGTAGCCAAGATGCAGCATTGGTTTGTAATCCACGGAATTCGGATCATTAAGAGCCATACCCGACACAAAATGTCGACTGCAAGCTTTGCTGTTTCTCGTCGATTCAAAGTTGTCGCGCAGGAGTGCATTGAGCCACAGTCTCCGTCGTCGCACTGCTTTGCTAGACTTCCCCAGAGGAATATGATAGAAAGAGCAAGGTTTCCCTTTGGTTTTCTCTCGGGCACGATGCCGTGAACATCCGTAAACACAACAGAAGTCACTTTTCCCCATTTTTGTTCACAGAAGTAACGAAAACTGCCAAAAATCAGAGACACGAGAGAAGAAGCATGCACACGGCACGTGTTGTTTACAATAGCTTACCCCCCACTTCCGGCAAATCTGCGAAAACGTTATGTGCGCATGCGTCACGATCAAAATGTGCAAAGGCCTAAGACGTCTGCTCTCGAGCCAGAGCAGGACGGAGGCCAGAGAGGCCACGGAGAGGTCATCCCAGCAGGCGGTGGCCCTGTACTTCGCTGTCTGTGGCCATGAATACAGACGTAGAAATATGATACCACGCCTTCTTGTCTGTACACCGTCTCTCTACTCCCTGCCTGCTGGAGCCATGCCACATTCCGGCCACACGACACCATGCAATTAGACAGTTGGAAAACTTCATTTCTTACGCATGTAGGACATTTAGGTGCCATACGTTTGTAAGAACATAAAATGACGCACACGTGTATTGTTACTGTTCCACTTTTAAAGTTATATACTTTTATTTATCTTCTCTTTATTTCATTTCATTTCATTTGTTTGATTTTATTTAATTCTATTTAATTTTATTCAAGTTCATTCAATTATATTTATTTCTATTTATTTCATTTCATTTCATTCCGTTCCATTCCATTCCATTCCTGTGCTGTGCCGTGCGGTGCCTTGTCCTGCTCTACTCTATTCTACCCTACTCTATGTTATTCTATTCTAACTCTACTCTATTTTATGTTACTCTACTCTACTCTACTCTACTCTACTCTACTCTACTCTACTCTACTCTACTCTACTCTACTCTACTCTACTCCACTCCACTCCACTCCACTCCACTCCACTCCACTCCACTCCACTCCACTCCACTCCACTCCACTCCACTCCAGTCTACTCTACTCTACTCTACTCTACTCTACTCTACTCTACTCTACTCTACTCTACTCTACTCTACTCTACTCTACTCTACTCTACTCTACTCTACTCTACTCTACTCTACTCCACTCCACTCCACTCCACTCCACTCCACTCCACTCCACTCCACTCCACTCCACTCCACTCCACTCCACTCCACTCCACTCCACTCCACTCCACTCCACTCCACTCCACTCCACTCCACTCTAGTCTACTCTACTCTACTCTACTCTACTCTACTCTACTCTACTCTACTCTACTCTACTCTACTCTACTCTACTCTACTCTACTCTACTCTACTCTACTCTACTCTACTCTACTCTATTCTACTCTACTCTATTTTATGTTATTCTACTTTACTCTACTCAATCTTATTCTATTCTATTCTATCGTATTGTTTCCTGACCATTTCTCTGCAACTTTAAACTATTCAATACATTGCTTCGCTCATCAATAAGAACATTTTGTTTTTGTCTAATAAAAAATTCGGAAAAATATTGTGCGCGTTCTTACATTATGCACAGAAAACGTTTCTGATTGAAAACAGTTTAGAAAATGTTAATCTCACTCTTAACTGCTATGCTATGAATATCAGGAATTGAACACAACGCTCCCCTCTAATCCATATGATCTTTTTGGGGGGAAAAGTGTGTGAAGACCAAGAGCACAAACACATCTCAAAGCGCCCTTCTCGTCGTTTCTCTGTATCTTTGCGAGCAATTGCTACGGAACTGCAGGCTAGCTGATCTTGCGCTGAGATGAGTGACGGGCACTCGTAAATTAAGCACCGAACGCCCGCCAGGATGGCTTGCGTATGGGTAGACTGTTCACAGGGTGAAATGCCACTCCTTGGAGAAATGCATCGGAGAAAGGCACTCTCGTCCGTTAAAAAGATGGAATGAAGAAACCAGCCTTGTTTCTTAAAGGTATTTCAGGCCTCATATTTACCGCTGTAGAATTTATTTGCGTGTAATGAGTAATAAATAATCTTCTACGTAGAGAGGCGACTACTATGTCATCTTTTTCGATAGGAATGATTTTTTATGGTCGTGAGTTTGATGGGTACCTCAATGAAATATCACTTTCTTGAGGTAGCATGAACTTTATGGGGACTTTCTTTAGGGATTTTTCACGTTTTCAGCTGGCATCGAGGTCTCTCATTATTCCAGTTGTGTCCAAAACATATGGCTCTATACCTTTTTCTTCTCTCAGAAAGTCATGTGTACGGGTTGTTGTTTTTTTTTAGTACGAGAGTGATGAGTTCGGGAAGAATGGTGTGAGTGGTGTGTGTGTGTGTGTGTGTGTGTGTGTGTGTGTGTGTGTGTGTGTGTGTGTGTGTGTGTGTGTGTGTGTGTGTGTGTGTGTGTGTGAACGAATTGGAAGCCTTGACAGACCATTTTTACCTCACTGGAAGACTCCAGGCAAATGTGCGGGCACTTAGCTACTAAGAAATCGGGCACACACATAGCCGCGCACACAGACACACGCGCAAGCACGCACACACGCGCAAGCATGCATGCACACACATTCGCTCTCACTCTGGTCGGTCTGATACGTCTAGTCCGTCGGTCCGTTGGTCCGTCGGTCTCTCTCTCTCTCTCTCTCTCTCTCTCTCTCTCTCTCTCTCTCTCTCTCTCTCTCTCTCTCTCTCTCTCTCTCTCTCTCTCTCTCTCTCTCTCTTTCTCTCCCTCCTTAGTTGTACGGTATTATTAGAGATCTACTGTCAACCCGAGATCAAAGGCTAAAATCGACCCATTCCCCATTTCACCCTCCAACTCGCCTTGAAACATGGTTGCTTAATCCACAAAAAAACTATGTTTTTGCAAGGATAACCACACCATAATGACGGGGAAAGACCCTGCTTGACTCTTGTTTATGTATACACCCCTCCCACCTCCCACACCTCTCCCTCACTCCACCACCACTATTTGCTTTGCTGTGTTTCAAGAAGGAAATGTAAGCATGTTTGTTTACTTTATCTCTTTTTACTTTTACCATATTAGCACAATTGTTGTCCATTTATGAAAAAGCAATACGCTCAGAATGTGTAACAATTGCGTTTATCATTAATACTGTAAAAATTGTGACGGGCCGTCGGCCTTGCAATAAAGAATTCAAAGTCAAAGTCAAAGTCAAAGTCTATCTCTCTCTCTCTCTCTCTCTCTCTCTCTCTCTTTCTCTCTCTCTCTCTCTTTCTTTCTCTCTCTCTCTCTCTCTCTCTCTCTCTCTCTCTCTCTCTGTCTCATCACGCACACACACACACGCACATATACACTATATGCGCACACACCGCTCGTCTTTCCTCCAAGGGTCTCCGCAGCCAGTCTCGGCAAAAGGGAACGCAAAATGTTGTCCAGGAAAAGGGGTCATAGAGACGGACCAGTCCATGAATAGGTAAACGTCCGATCCCCATCCTATGGCCACATCCTGCTCGACCTTGTTATTTGGTGCTGGCCCTTCTCATCTGAGGACGGAGTGAAGAAATAGCATGCGCGCCTCCTCCCTCCCTCCCCCTCCCCTCCTCCCTCCTCTTCAGTCGGAGCCAGTAGTCTCGCCCTCATCCCCTCTTTCTGTCTGGAGATAAAGTAGCCTTTCATTTGCATGACTCGACCGCTGTTACCTAATGACGGTGGCATATTGAGTACTCCTCTTCTCTCCCCCATGGACAGTCTAGGAGGAAGGAGTCACCCCGTTAGCACAGTTCCCACCAGACTGTGCGTGGAAGAAGCAGGTGGTGCCAATTTGCCAGATGAGAACGACGGTCGGAGAGGGCATGGATCGATGGCGTCAAGGCCGCGTTGCCAAGATAAATGCTGGAGCTCGTCTGCCTGTCGACATCTGAGTGCTGCATCCGTACTTTTACAAACTTTTATGCGATGACATCAGAGATTCATTTTGGTGCATTTCTGTATGCAGAAGAAAGTTAAATAGCATAGTTCAGTCTGATATCAACTGCTTTCTCTCGGTTGAGTACGTTGTTTCTACGCCTTGACATCGTAAAGATTGCATTGAAAGTAAAAGCTCCTACATTGAAATAATAAAAGCTCATTTTTTAAATATTTAGATTGATTCACTAATCGCTGTTATTGTTGTCGTTGCTGCTGCTGCTGCTATTGGCGCTGTTTTGCTCGGGTAAAGAAGGCATGGTTATCATGTCGTAGTTAAGCAAAAAAAAGGGTGTGGGGTGGGGTGGGGTGTGGTGAGGTGGGCTGGGGTGGGGTGGGGTGGGGTGGAGGGTGTGTGTGCGTGTGTGTGTGTGTGTGTGTGTGTGTGTGTGTGTGTGTGTGTGTGTGTGTGTGTGTGTGTGTGTGTGGATGAGATCGGAAGATTCATGGAGAAAGTAACCTAAAGTTGTCAGTGGTGCAGGTGGTGCTGGCTCATGGCGATCCTAGAAAGATGTTTTAAGACGTAATACGTCCATGGTCACCAACTGTGAGAAGGGACGCAAAACGTCACAGACCAGTGGCAAGAAACAACAGCAAGATTACAATCAAGAACATTTATCAACCCACGAAAACACGTTCACTCAACATGCACTCACACGCCAACACATAATAAATGCAGAATCCAAATCATCCGACAACTCCTCCCAAAAAACCAAACATAACAGAGAATACTGCTCAGTTAAAGGTTAGCTCCTCCAGAGGCAATCAGTCACAGACAACTCCACCCTTTTGTGACTGGATTTGCTGGGTCTTCAATGACAGGCATCTACGTCGAAAACAAGAAATCCTTTCGAACACACGCACGTTTCCATCCAATGTGCGGGTATTCAGTCTATTGCCAACACAAAGTCCATGTCTACAGCCTTGAAATTGGAGGTGGCGGCGTCCTGCCAAAACTGAGGTCTACTACCTTCTCTGCAGTCCTGACGGTGGGGTGCTAGTGTTGTCAGATGTGATCTTGAGCATGATGGAGGCGTCCACCACTCGTAGTCCTGATACCCCATGGGCCTGTTCTTCTTCCTTCCGTTTGTCATTTATTTCTTCCTTCTCTTTCTTTTCCGTCCCTGCGTCTTTCTTCTTTTTCTTTTTTTCCTTTCTTTTCTGAGACGTTTTTGAAATTCACTGTCAACTTGTCGCTGTCGAGTGAGGCGCCGTCACTTTATTGACTCCAGACTCATTGGGTACAAGGTGGGACAGCAACATTCAGATTGACGATCTGCCCATCCCTACACGAAATAACCTCCTCTGACCCAGTCAACATCGACCCAAGTCCGACCTAGCAGTTGATACGGCTTGGAGACTTTCGTATCACCAACCACTTCTCTGCCGTAATAACTTTTTCTCTCCTTCCTTTCCCCCTGATGTCATCCATGACATCATTCTCCTCCCAACTTTAGAAGAATTTTGAAATATACAGTACACACAGTACACAGTACACAGTAATTTATTGCGCCAAGTGACATCATTTAGAAAACGAGCACGAGGAAAACTAAGTGATGAAGGCTGAAAAGAAACAAAACAAAAAGCCAAACACACGCATCGCTTACACACCCTAACACGCCGTTTATGCAAAAAACATGGACATTTCCCGATGTACCTCACTCACGACACACACGCAGCTGCACACAGACAAGAGATAAGACTGCACCTGAAACCAAAAGGGTTAACTGGTAAATGGGGCAATATACAATGAACAGTTAAAGTTACTATTTAAGAACTGTTGACAAAAGAGGAACAAACTAAGATGATACACCCACCCACCCACCCCCCTCTTTAAGTGGCAATAAATAATACATATGAACAGAGACAAGACCCCTAAGACGTACCCCCCCACCCCCCCACCCCCCATCCCACCCCCCGTCACCACACAAAAGAATACAATAGAACAATACAAAAACAACCCTGCGCAAGTGAAAGCTACAAGAAGACCACCCTTCCCCACCCCCACCCCCTCCCCCACCCCTCCCCCCACCCCCAACCACACTCAGTAGCAGTCCATATAACCCAGAGGAAGCACAAAAGAGAAAGTGGCACTGTCATAGATGTGGAGAAGTGTGTGCGCACCGCCGACAGGATCAGCGGCGGCAAAGCCGCCTGGGGAGGTTCTGGACAGCGTTGAGCTCCGCCACCGCCGTGGGGAAGAACGAGTTCTGAAAACGGCATGTGCGCGTTTTGAGGGACCTGAAACGACGGCCAGAGGGAAGGAGCTGGAAGAGGGAACAAGCAGGGTGGGAGGGGTCCGCCACAATCTTACGGGACTTGCGCACTATGCGCTGGGTGTAGATAGAGGCTAGGGAGGGCAGATCACGGACAATGATCCTGCCAGCAGCGTGCACGACACGCTCCAGCTTGTCTTTCTGCTGTTGAGTGGCCCCTCCGAACCACACACAGATGGAGAAGGTAAGAACACTTTCCACCACAGCACGGTAGAACTGGAGCATGATCTCCGGAGACAGTCCAAACTCGTGAAGACCGGGGCAAGCTGCTCGGAGCAGTGTTTGATCGTTGAGGAGGACACTCCGTCGGGACCAGCCGCCTTCCTGCTGTTCAAGGTCGTGAAGACTATACGATCGTTACTTTAGTGTTAGTGGTCTTTAAAATAAACAAAATATAGCACACGCGCACTACTTTCTTGTTTCTTGCATACCACGGGACAACAGACAAGACGATGCCGGAGGTACAAAACGCACAGCAACAAGCCAAAATGGAGACGATGGAAGACATTTACCTCTTGGACCGAGAAAAGAAAAAGAATAAAATAAAAGACAGACTTCAGTTCAGAAAGGCTTCAGACTTGGGTCCACTCTAGATGGACAACATGTACCGACAGGAACATCGACAGGACAGCTCCAAGCATGACTCCAACAACAGGAGACATAAAACAGCGAATAAATCGCTCAGGTCTGCCCAAGCAAAACATAGCGCTGCCACATTATAATCACGTGAACAACACTACCCAACAACAGGGCACCGAGAGAAAACACTGACCTAGCCTTCAAAACTGCAAGCACTGACAGAAGACTTCCGAGACCAAACACCCTGCGACATGCATAGCAAAGCACTCCAGAAACGTCTGAGCAGAACACAACATAAGAGCACATGAACAAATGACTTCCACCACAGCACAACACAAAAAGTACGAAAATAATGTGCACATCTTAAAAAATAAACACCAGCCAAATCAGTAAAATACAAAAGCCATTAGTACACAACAGGAAACACTTTTTTTCTCGAGAGAAAGAGAGAGAGAGAAAGAGAGAGAGAGAGAGACAGAGAGAGAGAGACAGAGAGAGAGAGAGAGAGAGAGATTTTGAACGATATGTTACAATCTTATCTTGTTGTACGGGGGTTCTCCTAGCTTGCGCTGGGAAGTCGAAGTTACAAACGCTGGTGGTCGTTTTCGATAAACTTTATTCACGCACTGGTCGATACACAGCCGTGACAGTAAGCAGTATCGTCGTGCTCGCTTTACTCTACGCGCAGTGCCGCAGAGGACTCACTTCTTACACAAAGTTAAGCTCTCACCTTAACTCTATCGGATCTGCTGCTCGTGTCTCCCTTCTCTCGTTTTGTCG
Source organism: Theodoxus fluviatilis (assembly GCA_034096865.1). Lineage (NCBI taxonomy): Eukaryota > Metazoa > Mollusca > Gastropoda > Cycloneritida > Neritidae > Theodoxus > Theodoxus fluviatilis. The sequence goes on from JAWQFJ010015764.1 coordinate 18,049, forward strand.
CGATTTATATACCTAACCCCAGGTTCCAGAGTTTTCGCGAATAAAGCTGCTCGAATAGTCTCTCGCTCGAGCTGGAAACCAACTGACGTCACGTGACACAACAAGACAAATTTAGCCTGACTCGACCACTAGCCAGGGCAATGACCTGACCGATATAAACAAACCGAATGCGCCACGATCCTCTCGCACGATCCAGAACCTTCACAACAGATATTCCCCCGTATTAAATTGAGGTTGAGGATTGCGCTACTTTAAAGATATGTTGAACTATTTTGTTCATTAAGATGAATGATAATGTTTTCCATTCAGAAACAAGGTGGTCAGGTTTTCTCCACTCAAAGGAGAATGAATGAATTCATTCCCTCAATAATAGGCTTGTTCAGGAGTACAACGCGCTGCATGAGCGCTTCATGTTGGCAATTGAGCGCTCTTCGCCTCTCCTGAACACCTAAGATGTAGTGCAGCGCTTCACTTGTTAAAGGGGATGTAAATCTTCTGCACCCCATGTTGTGTTGATAGACGCGAAGAAAGTGTTTTCTTTGCCACAGACATCGTTTATGCACGTTTAAATGTATTCTGCATGAATAAAGTCCACTACTGTGTCATCCTTACTTGCCATTACTCGCGTATACAGGGCGCTTGGGGCAAATAAAGCCCGTTCCAGTCCCAAAATGATGTTTCTTAGGGTTATTTTACGCATCGACGGCCAGTGCGGGATCGAAGACGCCATTTTGAATGTGATGCAAAATCATCTGCATCACGTCGGATCGGTGATGCAGAGCTCTGCACAGCGCTGAGTGAATCACGCCCCAAAATTGCTGTTCAGGAGTGAATCACATGCAGCGCTGAGCAGCGCTTTGAATCGCTGCGCCTCCTGAACAAGCCTAATGTCTCACATGTCATCGTGACCGCAGTGGCTTCTGTTTACTGCAGACAGCATCATCCGCTCAAGCAACATAGCTGCATCAATTGGGTAATTTACCTAGAATTCTGGACTGCTGTTTGAACACAGACACACTTGCACGTCATCTCTCGTGCAGCCTAACTGAAGTCACGACCTAGAGGATTGCAGATGGCTGCACCCACAGATGCCAAGACACTGAGGTGTTACGGACCGGCTAACTTTGCCTAGGGTTAGCCTAGCCCACACAAAGAAAATAAACAAGAAAAGACACCAACCCCAGCACAGATATATAAATGAGTGTATTTGCCACAATCACTCAACAGTCCCGACCCACACCAGGGCTCAAAGGAGCTAATGTGCCGCCCCCGCCGACAATCTGTCTACAAACGCTCAAGCGGCCCCCTGCCGACAGTCTCCACACCGGCCCCCGCCAGTAGGGCTCCGAGCCTCCGTTCGGATTTCAACGACTCGTTACCATGCCGAAGAACCCTGAAAACATCGCAAACTAACTCATCCGTTCCTTCACTATCAATCATCATACATCCGCGGTATTTACAATATAGAATGATAACGGATAAAATCACCACTCACTCTTCCCCCTGGGATTCATTCGCTCTGTGGTCGAGTGGTTAGCGCGCTGGACCTACAGTCGCTTGCGGCCAGTGGGTACGGCGTTCGAAGCTGCGCGGTTCCCAGAGTTGCATCCTTGAGCAAGATGCTTAACTCGCGTTGCTTCTCCCCACCCAGGAGTAAAACCTGGTACATGTGAGGGCAATGTTGGCAAAATGTAGTGCGATTAACCCTTGTATGCGGCCAAGCGCCAGCATCGGGTTGGAATACTCCCCAGGGAGCGGAGTTGGTGCTGGTACCTGACTGTGTGCGTCTTAAATGTCTGTCACTATGTTTGTTGTGAGGTACCAGTGACAATTGGTGAAAGATGCCCAGTGATCAGGGGGTAAAAAGTGTAAAGCGGTTTGAGACCCAGACAAAGGGTGTAAGTCGTTTAAAATAAAACCCACACCTTTACCTTTTTTACCTTTTTTGTCGT
>JAWQFJ010015764.1:25000-30370 GCA_034096865.1 Theodoxus fluviatilis
AGAAGGAAAACAAGGTTCACTATCCGGTTTCCCTTCCAAGTTTCCACACACAACACAAATCTTGCAATTAATATTGGTTTGGCAGAAATATCTAAGCTACATAACGGCTTGGCAGACCATACCCAACCCACTGCATAACATAACAACAACCGACATCAAAGGGGAAATATGCGTTTCGTAACACTTTTGTTTTCAAGGTCTGACACACGAGGGGAAGGAGGAGAAGGGAGGGAGGGAGGAGGAAGGGAAGGTGGGAGGGGAGGGAGGGAGGGAGGGAGGGGAGGGGGAGGAGGAGGAGGAGGAGGAGGAGGAGGAGGAGGAGGAGGAGGAGGAGGAGGAGGAGGAGGAAGGGAGGAAGGAGGGAAGGAGGAAGGGAGGGGGGAGGGAGGAGAGGGGGAGGGAGGGGAGGGAGGGAGGGAGGAGGGAGGGAGGGAGGGAGGGAGGGAGGGAGGGAGGGGAGGGAGGGAGGGAGGGAGGGAGGGAGGGGAGGGAGAGGAGGGAGGGGAGGGAGAGGAGGGAGGGAGGGGAGGGCGGGAGGAAGGAAGGAGGGAGGGAGGAGGGGAGGGACAGTATGGAAGGAGGGAGGGAGGAGGGAAGGAGGGAGGGAGGGAGGGAGGGAGGGAGGGAGGGAGGGGGGGAGGGAGGGGAAGAGGAAGAAGAAGAAACAAATATATTAGCATGCTAATTCTACACACAGCAGGCCCTGATATTCGTTCGGTAGGGACTAGATGGTTGGTGACTTTTGGTTCGCTTCATGTCGGTCGGCGCTACAGCAGAAGCCACTTCTTGGAAAGTCAGACGTCTGGTGTTTACTCATTCCGGTACGCTATTACGCCATTCTGTTTCTTTTGCTTTGTATCTCTGGTGCGTATCAAAATGGTATTTTGTGTGTCTTTTCCTAGCAGCAAAAGCAGCCTTGGAGAGTTAAATTTTAAAAAGTAGTTTCCCTCGAAACCAACAGCAATCAGAATGGTGTTCTATTGTATTGTGTGACGTAAGATTGAAACGTGTTTTGATGTCTTAGTTCATGATTATAGCTACGTCCTTCGGTAACTTAGGGTCTACTTAGCTTTGTTATCCATCAGCTTGGTAGAAATCCATTTTCCCAAGCTATAGCCAAAGTGTGTATTTATATTACTCACGGCTGCAGATTTGAATAAGTCATTTCTGGAATAAAGTCATTTGATGTGAGAATAGTGAGTTGGTCCCCTCCCCTAGCATCCAATGTCCAACAGCAAGATAATCTTTATTTCGATTCCTTGAACATCGTGACCTTTTTCATCCGCCCACTTCGCACCTTTTGTTTTAATGCTCCTAATGACAATGTTGCACTACGGAAACGTTTTATAATCGCAGTATATAGATTGTATTGTTCTTTCTGCAAAAGAGGATTACTCAATCATGTGATGCACTTCAGGCAGAGTAAAATAAGCTACATCAAGAGCGGTCGATGGGAATAGCGACGGATTCGTCAATTGCATTATGTTGCTAAGATGAATGAATAATGAATCTCGTAAAAAGTACATGGTCAGCAAGACCTTTCAACAGTGTCATCGACAGAGGATCCAGTTCTGTAACAGATTTAAAGAACACAAACGCGTTAAGCAAAGCTTTCCTCGGTTTGGATCATGAATTTGATTTGAGTGTGTGTGTGTGTGTGTGTGTGTGTGTGTGTGTGTGTGTGTGTGTGTGTGTGTGTGTGTGTGTGTGTGTGTGTTTGGGGGGGTGTATGTATGAGTGTGTTCGTGTGTGTGTGCGTGTGTGTGTGTGCGTGTGTGCGGGCGTGCGGGCGTGTTTGTGTGTGTGTGTGTGTGTGTGAGAGAGAGAGAGAGAGAAAGAGAGAGAAAGAGAGACACAGAGTGAGAGAGTCAGTGACAGAGAGAGAGACAGAGAGAGAGAGACAGAGAAAGAGACAGAGACAGAGACACAGAGAGAGAGACTGAGAGAGAGAGAGAGACAGAGAGAGAGAGAGACAGAGACAGAGGCACAGAGAGAGAGAGAGAGAGACAGACAGACAGATAGATAGAAAGAGAGAGACAGAGACAGAGAGAGAGAGAGAAAGACAGAGAGAGAGAAAGAGAGAGACAGACAGAGAGAGAACTGAATTTCATCAAACGGGAACAAAGCATCAAATGACAGACATCACAAACGCACGCACACAATAACACTCAAGCAACCTCTCACTAATTTTGTATCTGCATGACTAAAAACTTCTGAGACACACATATGAAAAGTCAATCTCTTGACTCCGAGTCATGACATTTACTTTGGAAATGTCAGACGTTGACAGGCAAGTCGCCTTTTGAGTAATGAAAAAGAAGAAGTAGAAAAAAGGACTGGGTAGGCACAGGAAATTTCACGAAGCGGGCAACTGTTTGAATTGAGGGCATCTGTCCCGATTCTTCCACACAACCCGCTGAGAAAGTCGTTCGAGTGCCATTCCAGTTCTTGGTCAGGAATGCTTTTCACGTGCCGAGCTAAACTTTTTAAATCAGCCAAATTGTCTGTGGTGGTACTTCCCGCAAATTGAAGAAGCGGACATGCGCCCCCCCCCCCCCCGCCCCCCCCCCCCCCCCCCCCCCCCCCCCGGGCATGCAGCACTAGATGGGGATGCCTGGCCTGGAGGGGTTTAGAGCTGTTGAAAACGATCGATACGATCTGTATGAGACACGCTTCCCAACCAGCCCCAGGCGCTAATGCGAGAAATGCATGATCTAATCAGCACTACGCCAACCTTAAAACAGCGTCTGCCTTCCATGTCAAGCTTAAAGGCACCATGTCATGGGAAGTTACCCACCCCGACAGCCTCTGAGCGCAGTAGTTAATTTTGCAGGAACTCGTCCCAGCCCCAGTCTTTGACCTCTGCTGGACTCGCCACGTCAAGTGAGCCAAAGACACTATCTAACGGGACCGCCAGCTTCGCCGAACTGCGAGAGAGGCTGTGATTCGCGGGAACATCACTTCCGGTGAGCCACTATTTTACAAATAGCTGCGCTGTTCGCTCTCCGATGGAAGCTCACTAACTTTTAATATTAAATTTTTAGTCTGAGCTCACTAACTTATAATATTAATTTGTTAGTCTGAAGAATACTTCTTGATGACAAGTACTGCACCTAAACTTTTGCAATAAAACTTACGGCAACACTGAAAAATCACGCTTACATTCCCGCACTGGTTTGGTAAATGTAAACAAATCAATCAACTATGAATTATTGCTTCATTACGCTCAAAGTGTCTTTGATTACGAAAGTAATGCACTACTTTCTTTCAATCTTCAAATTAATTAAATGCAGATACACATGAAAGAGACTTCTATGTGAAAACACGATTATTACTAGTCCACTGTAGCTTTCGTTTTTACCAGAGTGATGTTCCCGCGAATGTCAAAACGTCACAAAGAGGCTAAACTACAAATCGCGTAAAAACTGCAGAAGCTGGCGGTCCCGTTAGATAGTGTCTTTGAGTGAGCTCACTACTGAATGACGTGACATGCCACTAATGGATCTTACTGCACCTCTCATCACGTTGAGTTGTAGGATATTCTCCTACGTTTTGGTCACATGAGCGAACACGCAGTCCTTTTTAGATGTGGAAACGTCCTTTTGGTGAATTTTTAGTGAGAGTAACCGAAAAGTAATATCTTTTCCTTGTTAATCACAGTGTTCAAAGCACACAAAAAGACAGAGAAAGAATACTTGCCCACTGCACAGCATTTGAACCTACCTCACTGAACACTAACTTTCGATCGCATGTTTAAACAGTTGGAGAACACATAACAGACGAAACAGGAAGGCACGAATGAGATGGGTGGAGAGAAATGAAACTGAGGATGAAAGAGGGTGCGGGATGTTGTGACTGAAATGGGTCAGGGAGCCTTCCCTCATAGTGAAGTTTTACATTGATTGTGACATTCCCCACCTCTCCTGATCAACCGTTCTGTCCACCAAGGTGAGGTGAACCGGATTCTGATGGCTGACGCCTGGAGCCGAGAAGCCACAGCGTGGGGCCTCTGTACTGCTCACTGAAAGCAGACTGCCACTCCCCGCGCGCCTAGCGTATTAACGTTAACGTTACACGTACATGAGTGTCTTCACTCCATCAGCATATGAGGATCGTTTCTCACAAGACCATTTGTAGAAGAAAAAAGAAAGAATAGGATCTCGCATAATATCACTTTATCGACTGATTTCTGAAACGGACTCGTCCGAGACAGAACCCAATACGAACTGGGGGTAAGGACAGACTCAGTGCGTTTCCCTACGTTATTCGTAAATTGGCGAATTAGTAAAGGCATATTCTGATTGGGCGAAGCTTCGGCCTACGTCGCAGGAGTTTCGACTTGGCGTAAGTGATTTTGGGGGTTTGTCAAGTGTCCGAAGTTTTAAGTAGACTTCAGTGATTGTGTTCTGTGAAGTCCGATGTATTATTCGACAAAGTAGGCCGAAGCTGTTTCCTGCTTGGTCACATAATATCGCCCTTTCGTTTGGAAATCAGGGAAGTCTGAAATTCTCTTGCCAAATAAGCATGCTGATATTGTGCACCACAGCACGTTTCCTTTAATGTAGAACACCTACGCGAAGGGGAACCATGTCATCGTTGTTAGATTGGACACACACACACACACATACACACACGCGCGCGCGCACACACGTAACACATACACACACACACACACACACACGTACACATACACATGAACACACACACACAGACACATGGGGACACACACACACACACACACACACACACACACACACACACACACACACACTCGTGTACACATCACGGTGAAAGCAACTGTCAATGTTCCATTGTATTTGTTACTTAGCTGTGTAGAGGACGTTCTTCAAAATCGGGGGAATCTGCCAAAGTGAGTTAGTAGAAAGCGTGTGAATGGCTGATCTACGGCTTCGTCTGTCTGGAATAAGCATAAAATACTCACTTGTTATCAAATGGTATTGATGCGTGCTTTGTTCAGGCAGAAACATGTATTGGGTGCATGATGCGTGGTAGGTAAGGGTAGCATCTCTGATGGCAAACACGTCGTGCCCTAGAAGGGTAGTTCTGCCATTTTGGTCCCCTCCTTGCTCTCATCTCTCACCTGTTGCTTCAAGCATCTGTTACATGCGCAGCGGCCACAACTTGAGAAAGAGCTTCGACTGGCCGGATAAACCAGGTGAGGGTAGCCGATGGATCTTGTACCCTCGGTATCATGTAGAGCATGTCTGCCTGATGGAAGATGTGAATAGTGGACTCAGCAGACTGCATGATGAACACCCTTTGTAGGTTTCAACAGGCAGAAAGGCGAATACCAGCATGCATTGTGGAATGCATTGGGCATGGAGAGACACACAGGACATGGCGAGACAC
>JAWQFJ010015765.1:0-5000 GCA_034096865.1 Theodoxus fluviatilis
GTGACTTCAGCGGCTACACACCTGGCGGCGACGACAGCGACCTAGAACACACCATTGCTCGATGATGACACGGTGCACCAGCCCGACTACCCCATAACGCCGACGCGCCCGCAACGTGTGCGACAAAAGCCGAGGTGGCTAGAAGACAATGCCACCCGATTTTGAACTCAAAAGGGACGAATGACAACAAGATGTTGTCGATTTCTTCAGTTTGGGAAAGGTTTTTAAAACTTGTGTTACTTTTTTAACCTAGAACTGGATTAAGTTTAATTTACCTTTTAAGAGTTTCTTTCTGGACATTCTTGTCATTGATTCCCACCACTGCAGCCGTATATTATTTGCAAACATTCTGACATTCGAAAAGCTAGCAGAACGGCATACCAAACGAACAGGGTGAACTTCAGTTTCAAGTGTTACACTTTGCGTTAGTAATATTTGTATTCAAGAGTTCAGATTTCACAGTTAATCTTAAAGTGAGAAGGATGTTAATTATATTATATTGACCCTTGAACTGTATGCGACGAGAGTTGCCTCCCTTGGGGCTCCATCTTGGCTAATAAACGAGCGTTCAAGTTTTCCACAGTCTTCACGTTATCATGTCACTCCTGGATTCAAACTAACACGAAAACTTAACAAGGATTGAGTAGATAGTTTTGTTTGCCTGACGTAGCGAGAATGAAGAATCTGCGCAGTCGGAACTTGCAGTGCAATCGCCGTCCTATGACGGCAAACGGCGCTGAATTAAAAACGGCTATATCGAGGTTGAAAAAAAAAGTAACATACATTTTTTTTAATGCGTTTTAGGACAAAAGGATAAAAATTGCCTGAGGAACTTTTGTGGAAAAAATCCCGCAATAGCGGCCCCCCGCAATAGAAAAAAACGAAAAGTTAAAAATAAAGTTACAAAAATATTATGGTTTTTTAGGCGTTTTAGGACAAAAGAATCACAATTGCCTGAGGAACTTTTGTTGAAAAAATCCCGCAATAGCGGCCCTCCGCAATAGCGGCCCTCCGCAATAGCGGCCCTCCGCAATAGAGAGCCGACCCCTATCGGCTGAGCGAATGTAGTCGCGCATAAGCTCTGCTGAATGAAGATCGTAGCTGTGACCCCAGTCGCGGACAGGTTTCTTTATTCATCACACGTTGATTATGTACGTCGGCTAGCTATGGCGTCGGTAAACTCCCTGCGATCAGTTTCTTTACAAATTGTTTACGGGTCTGCGTACAAATTATAAAAGTAAAACTTTCCATCATCAATATTCTTGATGATGTTTACTTGAAATATCTATCTTCATACTTTGATGCAATTTTAGCCATCATCGACCGATCTTTATTCGTCAAAAAGTACGAACACATACGTCATCTACTATAATTATGCACTGCAGTTTTTATCCTTTCAAGATGGAGGCTATTGTGATTTTTCGCTTGACGCGTCCGGATATGACGACATTGCGTCTCCGGCCATTCAGCTCGGTGTCTACTTTTTCGGACCAGCATCAAAGTCACAGCGACACCTTCATACGTCTGTTTACCCCCTCAGTAATATTTGACGACACTTACTGATGTTCTTATCTAGAGCTATGAATATAATTATATTTTCATACGAAATTCTGATCCAAGATCGGCTTAGCTGCATTTAGCCCAAAGAGTAAGATTCAAACAATGATCAGTATAAACTTTATTGAATAAATCGGTACAGTGATCTAGTGTACATGTAAGTAAATGGATCACGTTCACATAAAGAAATGTTCTGGTTTCCTTTTAAACCTTTTCATAACTTTGAGCATAAATCCATAACTGTAAACGTGACCTCTGTGTTATTACGATTCCGTTTTTTCTGTTGTCATCTTTCTGAACAGCCCAACTACATTGGAAATGTTTCGTTTTTATCAGCAGTACTTCCGACTTCCCAGAGGCCCATTGTGTTCTACAGGATCACTGCTCCTTATGAGGGAATTTCCCTCGAGCCAGATGAATCAATGATATTTTGAGTAAATCCACGAGCATACTCAGATTCTGCGCGGGAAGGAGTAGGTGAGAGTGGAGGGTGGGAGGTTGGGGAGGAAGAGAAGTGAAAGTGAGGGGGGGGGGGGGTGGGGGTGGAGAGGGCAAGAAAGATGGGGGTGCGGTGTGCATGGAGGACAGTTTATGATAAGACTTTGCAAAGGTGATCACACTGCTACAGGATAGCAACCTCAGCAAGAAACACACACACACACACACACCCTTTCCTTAGTATTTCTACACTCTGCACTAGTCCTCATCGATCCTTATACCAATCAACTCGCTAACTGACAATTAGGCACTTTGCAGTATGCAGCTTCTACCAGTCAGATGCGTCTTCCATTGCGTCCGCAGATAGGGACAGAACTGTGTGAGACCTTTCGTTCAATGAATCTACGGCAGCAGGCCAGATTCTACGCCAACGCAACGTTCCGTTCTACCATTCTGACCAAAGAGCATCCATTTTCGTGTTGTTCGTAGCACCCAGAGGAACAGGTTTCATAGAGATACATTTGGCACAACTCTGTTGGTATTTCTCTGCGCAGGAGCTAAGTCATCATTAGTTCCTGTGAGGCAGTAATGACAGGAGGTGTGCCCTTCTGTTGCTATTTAGAAGCAGTAGGGAGTTGCTTATTTTGCTAGAGTTAACAAACGGTCAAGCAGAAGGCACGGATCTATTCTGTGGTCATCGCAAATGGAAAGCTCTAAGATAATAGTCTTCTATCATAGAAGAATTGTCTGCTTTCAAAAAGTCCCTCGGGCACTCAGTATTCGATCGTCGTCGTCGTCGCGTCGTCGTACTCATTTTCCTCCTCCTCCATCTGCTCCTCCTCCTTCTGCTACTGCTTCTCTTTCTTCCCATCTTGACGCTCCTCTTCCTGCCCCTTCTCGTTTTTTCTTCCTCTCCTCCTCTCGTTGCTGCTGCTCTTCCGCCTTTAACACTGTCAAGGTTATCGCCCCCTGTACCACCACAGCAACTAACACCAAAATCACAAACATCAACCTCCTTCTACTCTTCTTCCAAAATAATTACGTGAACAAACAGCAGCAGCAGCAGCAGCAGCAGCACCATCAACGATAGCGATATCAACCGAGAAAGCAGCCATCTACACCACCATTACCAAAACCAAAGTCAGTATAATTTCTGGCCAAAAATGCATGGGGAAAATCGTGATCTATCTCACCTGTTGCCCTGTGAGATCTGGCTGCTATCAGAATGCAGAAAGGCAGTGGGGCAGTAGTGCAGGAACGCTGTGCTAGAGAGAGAGGAGTGCTCGTCTGCCCTTCTCAGAGACCTGGACAGAAAGTGTTCAGACCGGCAGACACCTGTTGATATAGGGGTCTGCAGGTCATGCTCTACTGGCCACGCCCACCAGGGGTCCTTTAGGAATGACAAGGAACATGGAACGCTCGAAGCCCTCGACGACCAATGTTGAAGTCTGCAGAGTGAAATGGTTAGTCTGCACGTTCCCTTCAGTCTCAATGGTTGAGGATACAGCCCCTTGAGAAGTCATTGGCCAAGGGTCGAAGGCATGAAGACTCGTCCGCTAACGATGTGCTCTGTTGTCTTCTCCATACTGACTGCCGTCGTATACTTTCTATCGCCATGATCTTTAAACACTGGATAATCTGTATAATTCACTTGTGAATTACAAGTTTCTTCTTTTCACAGTTCCATGAACTCGAAAAATTCGCTTGCAATATTGTTGTTTTCGGTGGTGATAATAGTGGTGGTGTTGATGCTATTGGTGGTGGTGCACGTGGAAGTGGGGGAGGGGAATAGTTCTGGTGGGAGTGTTGGTCTTTGTAGTGAATTTGAAAACGTTTGACGATTGTGGCTGTGGATATTGAGTGGATATTGTGATGGTTATGTTTCTGACAATTCTTGTGGTCATGATTGTAGTTCATGTTGGTGGTGGTGGTGGTGGTGGTGGTAGTGATGATGATGATGATGATGATGATGATGATGATGATGATGATGATGATGATGATGATGATGATGATGATGATGATGATGATGATGATGATGATGATGATGATGATGATGATGGTGATGATGGTGATGATGGTGATGATGACACTGATGCAGCCGCTGACTGCATCAGTAATTATAAAATAACAAGATCTTTGTGAGCAAAGTAAACAGACAGATTAGACTTTAAATATCAAAAATGACAAAATCAGACTTTTCCATCATAAAGTTATTCAGTTCTCGATACACATTTTAGAGAAAGCAGTAATAGTATGGCACATACAAGTGATAAATTTCAGTTTTGTGTAAAGTTACAGAAAATAAACATTACCAAGTCCACTGCCAACTTGGCTGGGCGATAACTCGAAAACTTTTCCAGACTTCTTTTGTATCGCACGGTCACATTAGTGGCTCCATAACTAAATGAGTCGTCTGCAACTTTTCGGTGACTTTGAGTTATGCATACATTCAATATGATGGTGAAGATGACTGCAAAAGCGATAACTAACAAAATCATTTAGACGCATCAACAGACTTGCACACTCGTTACTTGTATTTTGAAAAACACTCACGTGAAGTTATCTGGCAGGCGTGTTTGTGTACATGACATGCTCTTTGTTGAAGCTTTCTGCTGCCGTACATGTATTTTTTAAAAGCCAATGAAGTTTACTGAATTTTGAAGCGTGACGTTTGTTTTACATTTGTAAGAATGCTTTGCCAGAACTAACATGATAAGAGATGCAAGATGCACCAATCTCTCTCTCTCTCTCACTCTCTCTCTCTCTCTCTCTCTCTCTCTCTCTCTCTCTCTCTCTCTCTCTCTCTCTCTCTCTCTCTCTCTCTCTATTTCCCCCCGTAGGTTCGGGCTTACAAGAATAGACCCATCGCGTCTCTACGCGATTCGTAAGAGGCGAATAACTAGGGACGTCGCATTCATTTGCAGTTATTCTATTTTAGTCATGTGTGTGCTTAATGGCCTAACATGACCTAGAAAGGCTGATAGGCCGATATACATCATCCACCA
>JAWQFJ010015765.1:10000-12462 GCA_034096865.1 Theodoxus fluviatilis
ACACACACACACACACACACATACACTCAAGCCCAAAAACTTTTTCAGGGGCGCTTGGCACTGCGAGAAATGTTTCTGTTGTGAAAGCTTGCAAGCGAAATCCATGTGCTCATTTCTATGCTGCAAAATGACACAGATTGTCACGCACTAGTATTGAAATAAAACACTTGTAATAAAAGTAGTGGTAGTGGTAGCAATGGTGGTAGTGATAATAATGGTGGTGGTAGTGGTGGTGGTGGTGGGTGGTGGTGGTGGTGGTGGTGGTGGTGGTGGTGGTGGTGGTGGTGGTGGTGGTGGTGGTTGGTGGTGGTGGTGGTGGTGGAAAAGGAGGAGGAGGAGGAAGAAAAGGAGGGAGGAGGAGGAGGGTGGGAGGAGGAGGGAGGATTGTGGGAGGAGGAGGAGGAGGAGGAGGGAGGAGGATGGAAGGAGGAGGAAAAGGGAGGAAGAAGGAGGAGGAGGGAGGAGGGAGGAGGAGGGAGGAGGGAGGAGGAGGGAGTAGGGAGGAGGAGGGAGGAGGAGGGAAGAGGAGGAGGAGGAAGGGGGGGGGAGGAGGAGGAGGAGGAGGAGGAGGAGGAGGAGGAGGAGGAGGAGGAGGAGGAGGAGGAGGAGGAGGAGGAGGAGGAGGAAGAGGAGGAGGAGGAGGAGGAGGAGGAGGAGGAGGAGGAGGAGGAGGAGGAGGAGGAGGAGGAGGAAGGAGCAGGAGGAGGAGGAAGGAGCAGGAGGAGGAGGAGGAGGAGGAAGGAGCAGGAGGAGGAGGATGGAGGAGGAGGAGGAGGAAGAGGAGGAGGGAGGAGGAGGAGGAGGAGGAGGGAGGGAGGGAGGAGGGAGGAGGGGGGAGGGGGGAGGGGGGAGGGAGGAGGGAGGAGGGGGGAGGGGGAAGGGGGGAGGAGGGAGGGAGGGAGGAGGGAGGAGGGAGGAGGGAGGAGGGAGGAGGGAGGAGCAGGAGCAGGAGCAGGAGGAGGAGCAGGAGCAGGAGGAGCAGGAGAAGCAGGAGGAAGGAGCAGGAAGAGCAGGAGGAAGGAGCAGGAGGAAGGAGCAGGAGGAAGGAGCAAGAGGAAGAAGTGATTATGATTTGCATACCACTGCTGTGCCTTTCTGCACCATTTTAAGCTCAGATGTTTTTCCATCTCTTTAACGACTTCTAGTCTTTACAAACTTTTGCAAACTAAGTCTTGTTTAGTGACCACTAAAACAAAAGTGATGTTTGCAATCCGGACGTATGCACGAATTACAAACTGCCCTCAAGTTTGAAATGAAACATCCCAAAAGGGGGAAAAGATGATCGGCTCAATAGAAAAAACCCCTAGGGTTTTCTTTCACTCATGCGTCTTTGTAAAAAATAAATTATGTTTTTTAAACTGAGATTTATTTTAGTTTTCGATCTGCTCATGTTCCGTTTCATATTCCTTGCGTTACTCCTGTTCTAGCTTCTCGTAGTGGACATCCTCTTCCTCCTGCAACTCGTACTGATTGTTGCCAACGTCCCTCTCATCCTTTAAGACGTGAATCTCTTGAATAGTTTTCCCCCCCTTATAAATAAGCTTTATTGCAAGCGTTCATGGAACACCTCGAGCACTTTGGCATTGCCAAAATACACTGAAAACATGCGCACCTAATAGAAAGCCAGGCGTATCGCCATTCAGCAACCCCGAGTCAAGTCATTAAAGTCTTCTTGATGTATATTTCTCCACTTACCTCTTCTGATGTAATCTTTTAATTGCACATTTTTATGCACTTTTTTTTATACGTGGAATGTGTACAGTCCAGGCTGATGTGCCCAGCCCTTGGCGTCTCCATCACATTCTCCTTCTCTGTCAGTCTCGATCTAACCGTTCCATTCTTTTCTCTCTCGTGTACCTCGTCTCTTCACTCCTCACTCAACGTCGTGCGCTCTCTTCCACATAAACCCTAACATACACTCGCTGTCTCTCTTTCTCGTCGAGCGCGTCTTTCACGATCTCATCGTGTCAACTGGCAATTTCTTGCGGTCCACGGGCGCATTTATCGTGAATTCTTTCTCTCGATCGAAGTCACTATTCTGATTGCGAGATCACAGCATTCGCTCGCTTGCATAAAGTGCATCCGTTATTGAGCTTTTTTTTGTTTCTGTGTTGCGCTCTCACGTACCCTCTGCGCATGAAGAGCACTTGTTTCGATGAACATGCATGCATCACGTTCGCAGTTCAGCATGCATGTATGAAACTACTGTCTCAACACATCTTGCTTAGTCATCTGTCGCAAGTAGTGCATCGAAGAAACTACTTCTCTCGTAGTACATATGACTTGCACGTTTGCCAGTGAAGTTGCCATAGAAAGATACTATTCTCGAGAACCGTATTGGCATTGCACCGCCATGCCATGCCGGTAGTGTTTAAGTAAAACTATGTTGTCGAGAATCTAGCATTGCATGTTGCCAGCTAGTGCATTGGAGAAACCTATTTCGAGAACATTGCGCCATGCAT
>JAWQFJ010015769.1:0-7500 GCA_034096865.1 Theodoxus fluviatilis
CCCCTCCCATGCTACTGCAGATCTGGTTCTAGACACAAAGAGTTTCTCATTCCAAGGACACTCACACTCAAGCTGATCTGGGTTTCCTCCCATGACCTGGCTTTAGGGAAGAGCATTTACCCCTGTCCCGTCCCAGCCCACCTTTGATGATCTGCATAGAGGCAGGAAACCAGGTACTAGTAGAACCCATAGACACATATTCTTGTCTTGTGGCATGCATCCCCAGAGGACCTGGTTCCATAGAGGTGACGGGTTTTTTCCAACTTCACAGCAGTATTTTCTGTCCACAGAGTCAGACTATCAGGGTGAGGATCTAGGGTCCTGTTAGCATTTTCTCCTTCACGCCTCAAGTCCTCCAAAAGTGCTCCAATGTATAAGATTTCTCCAACAGTGGTGACCTAGAACAGATACACAAAGTGTACTTTGTAGCCAAGCAGACGTCAGTTTTGACCTGATTTGATCCTTGTCTCCCCCATGCTTCCCTGTGCATCAATTTCTTATGAGAACTGCTCTCTCTCTCTCACTCTTTCTCTCTCTCTCTCACTCTCTCTGAATCAACAACTCCTGCCCCATTTCAGTGTTTCCCCAGGTATGTGTGAAACACTACTGTCCAAGTGTTTGCTGTATGAGGGGTTTGGTTCTGGACATTACTGCCAACACTGTAGCATGAATGTTCCTGTGGTTCCATCAACCAAAGAAAAAAGTTCATGTCTACAATGATCCCTTATCATAGGTCTACACACTAACTCCTTCTCACAGGGGTACAGACTGGCATATCCACTCAAGACCTTGGCTTGAACACTCATCCACCTTCATTTCAGTCAATGTCTTGTGGGGGAAAAACGTCCTTAGTGAAGAACAAAAAAGAAGAAGCGAGTATCTGCACAGTTGCTATTTCATGGTGATGCTTATCCATGACTAGACTACATGCAGGAATATGATTTCTTTACACTTCCACCACCTTTCCTCTCTGGATGCACACCTCGGTCTCAAGGAAATGACTTCACACCACACCACACCTCTATACAACGTCGGCATTTCATGAAGAATTAGTAGTCTGGGACAATGGGACCTGGTCCGATGCACTGCTGGGAACATGAATGAATATACACAGCTGCTGTCCTTCATTCATCACCTTCATCCCTCCTTCTCTATCTCTCAGAACGTCTGGTAGCCCTCAGCCCCCGTGATGATGACGTCAATCCATATTCTCATGGCTTCGGGCGTGGGGGCCACCAGGTAGTAGACCCTGTCGAAGGTCTTCACACAGAACGTCAGCTTGGGGTTGGGGGACTTGACAGTCCGCACGTGGTCACAGTACACCTCCATGATGGCCTGGAAGTAGATGCCCCCCTTGGACTTCCCCTCACTCTTGTCCGGGAAGTACAGCAGGTGGCGCTTCTGTCGGTCGAAGACGAACCACCGCTTCTTCCAGGTCTTGATGCGTCCGCCCATCTTGTGCAGGAAGCCCCGACAGGAAGTGGAAGTGACGTGTACATGCGGACATGCGTCCAGCCATGGATCCTATATGATGTAGGGTCCATGGTCCAGCTGGTGCACGGCCTCGATGTGCTGGCGGAGGTCAAAGGTCGGGTCCTCCCGCCCGTCCTTGCTTTTGATTGGCAGGTACCGCGTCAAGGGCCGTGCCTGTAACAGTGACGTCACAGCAATGAGGCGAATGGTTTCGGTAAACGGAAATGGGGAGAGAGAGAGAGAGAGAGAGAGAGAGAGAGAGAGAGAGAGAGAGAGAGAGAGAGACAGACAGACAGACAGACAGACAGACAGACAGACAGACAGACAGACAGACAGACAGACAGACAGACAGACAGACAGACAGACAGACAGACAGACAGACAGACACGCAGTGATATGAGCGCATTGCACGGCAACACCATACCTCCAATGAGATGTCACAAAGAGCTTCTTACTCTAGAGCTTTCCCACTTCCTCCTACCTACCTAAAACCTACATACCTACCTACAGCCTGCCTCTCTCCCTCCTACTATCTTATTCCCTCCTCATTCCCTCCCTCTCATTTACCTAGTACCTATCTACGAATTACGAACCCAACCTACCCTACGTTACCCTTCTTCCAATAAACCTTCACCTACCTATGTGCCGAAGACGCCTCGTAGAGATGAACGTATCTCAATACTTTGGACTGAAAAACGACGGACCACTAGTTGCAGAGCCATATACAGAGTTTCTTAGAGGCGCCCCGTACAGAGACTCATACTCATCAAGCCTTACTTGAGGCAGTGCTCGTTGTTGGGGAGTACTGTGTGAGACGGGAGTCTACAGATGTACCATTGTAACCCTCTGTCACACAACACTGGGGGATGCAGCTCAGTGCCAAAATCGACAGTTACCCCATGGGGGGCACCGTCCTAGAGCGACGCTCAGGGAATTTCTCGTCGGGCACAGCCCAAGGGAGTGCCCAGGCATTTCTGAAGGTATGGTGCTTCCCCCTATCCCAAGCCTCGTCTGACTCTGTCCCATTCCCCATACATACGCTCCCCCCCCCCCCCCTCCCCCAAGCTTTCTCTCTGTTTCTCTCTCTCTGTTTTCTCTGTGTGTTTCTCTCTCTCTCTGTGTTTCTCTCTCTCTGTGTTTCTCTCTCTATCTGTGTTTCTCTATGAGTTTCTCTCCTCGTTTCTCTCTCTCTCTTAGTCTACTCTCTTTATGTTTCTACTCTGTGTGTGTTTCTCCTCTTCTCGTGTGCCTTCTCTGTGTGTTTCTTCTCTTGCTGTGTTTTCTTCTATCTGGTTTTACGAGTCTTCTCTCTCACTGTGTGTTGTCTCATCCTTCTGGTTGCGCTCATCTCTCTTTCTCTTTTACTCTCTTCCTTTCTGTCTCTGTCTCTGTGTCTCTGTATCTCTCTTTGTCTCTCTCGTTCTCTCTATCTCGCTTTCTCTATCTGAAGTCTCATTTCTCCCTTTGTGTCTCTTGCTGATATGTACTCTATCCTCACTCTTGTTCTCGCGCTGTCCCTGTCTAGTGCAGTCTTCTCTTTCTTCTTTTATCATATCCATCTGTCTATCACTCCTCTGTCTTCTTTCCGTTCACTTTCTTTGTTCTCTCTTCTCCCCTCTTTGTCTTTCTGTAGCTAATGTATCTATTTCTCTCTGTCCCTGTCTGTCCAGTCTCTCTTTATCCTCTCTCTCTAATAATCCACTGCACGTCTCGGTCTCTGTCTCTTTCTTTTGGGTGTGATGTCTGATCTGTTTTCTATCTCTCTCTATCTTCTCTCCCACTCTATCTCTACTATCTCTCCTATCTCTCGCTATCTATGTCACTCTCTTTGTCCTCCTCTCTTTCTGCTTCTCCTCATTCCGTCCCTCTCTTCCGCTCTGATCTTTCTCTCTGACTCTCGCGCTCTGTTTTGATCTATCCGTTCCGTCCTCCGTCCGTCCGTGCTGGGTCTGTTCTGTCGGTGTGTGGGTCTCGCTGTCTGTCGCTCTCTCTCTATCTCTCCACTCTCTCTCTCCTCTATCCATTCTCTCTCTCTCTCTCTCTCTCTCTCTCTTCTCTCTCTCTCTCTCTCTCACCCTCTCTCTCTCCTCTCTCCTCCTCTCCCTTACCTTCTCGTCTCTCCATCTCTCTCTCTCTCTCTCTCTTTCTATCCCTCTCTCCCTCTCCTCTCTCTCCTCTCTCTTCCTCTCTCCTCTCCCCCGACTATCTCTCTCTCGTCTCTCTCTCTCCTGTCTCTCTATCTCCCCCCCCTCTCTCTCTCCTGTCTCTCTCTCTCTCTCTCTCTCTCTCTCTCTCTCCCTCTCTCTCTCTCTCTCTCTCTCTCTCTCTCTCTCTCTTCTGTGTACATTGCGCCAAAGATCGATAGACCGCTTTAGCCACGAATGGGAAGAAACAAAGGCAATAAATCGTTTCACTGTATATCAATCATTCAAAATGGGAAGATACTTTGAGCCCTACCTGGACGTTATTGATTAACAGATCCTCCATGAAGCGCTGACTCGTTTGGGTTTGGAATCACAAATTACGGTATTCCCAGACTGAGATAGATTTGTTATGTCCGATGTGCATTGAGGAAGATGAAGATGATAATTATACACTTCCTATTGCACTGTCCCGTATACAATGACCTACATACGAAGTATTTACTCTCAGATGATGTACCTAAAAATACGGATACATTTATCCGTATATTAAGTGACACAGATGACCAAAATGTTCGGTCACTTTCATTTTACATCCATCATGCGCTTAGACGCAGAAATACTGCGGATGCGGACATAGCTTGCATGTTGTGAAATTAATGCAATGTCCTACCAATCCCCTTCGTAATGGGCCGGAGGCCTAACGAAATAAAGTTTTCGTTCTCTCTCTCTCTCTATCTCTCTCTCTCTCCCTCTCTCTCTCTCTCTCTCTCTCTCTCTCTCTCTCTCTCTCTGTATGTGTGTGTGTGTGTGTGTGTGTGTGTGCATGCGCGCACGTTAGTGTGTGTGTTTGTGTGCTTGCGTACGTGTGTTTGTGTGTGTGTGCGTGTATGCGCGCGTGCGTGTGCGTGTTTTATGTGCGTGTGTATGTGTGTGTGTGAATGACAGAGAGAAAGAAATGAGAGAGTAAAAGAATGAGTGAGAGAAGTATAACGCAAAGGAAGCAAGTACAGTGAAACGTCACCGTACGACCTGCATGATAGTGCGACCGCCTCAAAATTACGACCACTCTTTGACAGTTCCGAAATCATTCCTATCTTTTCAATGTCTAAATCTCTCAGAATTACAACAACCTTGTAGCTCACTTTTACGACCACCTTACTCAGTCCCAAAACCCACCATAGCCTCACAGTTACGACCAGTGATAATGCCAAGCGGATAATTGGGACAGTTGGCGGGCGCTACTCAGATGATTAATGTCCATGGTGGGAAGACAGAACTCGGTGACGACAATGGCGTCCACAGTGCAGAGTGAGTTGAACTTTGATCAAAGGAACTTCGAAACAAGAAATGCAGTAACGTGCTCATCATTTGTCCTCGAAAACTGCAACTCAAATTTATTAATTGAGACCGATGTGTCCGCTCTAATCGTATTCGCGTTTGTTCTAATACTGTTCACATCATCATTGAAGTCATCCCTGTTGCAGTATTTAACTTGCGATTTGTGGACTGGATCCTGTAAGTTGACTGCACTGCTCGCTACTTTGCAAATGGTAGCGTGCAGGCGCCGCGAACTGTCACTGCGGCAGAATGTTGAACTTATCAAAGCCAGTGCTGGTGGCGACCAAAGACATCTCGCCGAACAATCTGACGTAGGCAAGACACAAGTGGAGTGCATTTTCAAGAGCAAAGCTGAGTGTTATCTTCATCTTAGGTACTGACTGCTGTTAATGAAAATGTAAGTAAAATCCATTTCCTTCACTACAACGAACAGTGTTGAGATCCTTGTACCGAAGGGTCAAGTTCCAGAATTACGACCAGCTCAGACTTACGACAAATTTGAGGAAGTCTCAGACACGATTGTAATTCTGAGGTTTCACTTTACTTCCCGTCTGTTTGTGTTCTGTTTCCATGGTGACGTAGACTCAGACGCCTACACTGCTACAGTAGCAATGAGCATCAAGTGAGGGCTTACGTCGTTGTCAGCAGTTCATCGCAATCTTCTCTTGAGGCTTCAAAGGCGCTGGTGACAAAAAAAAACAACAAAAAGCGAGCAAACAAAAAACTACGAAAGAGCGAACAAACTAACGACATTCAAAATCTATTCATTCATACTCCACTATGATCTTTATTTACCCCCCCAAAAATCATGTTTTAATTTCAATCACTCCTTAGTACATAGTTTTTGCTTTCGTGCCGAAAGTGCTTCACCGTGCAACAACCGCATGGCACTGGTGAGGAACAACGTTGTGTGACCGATTTTGTTTGGCCTGGAACTGATGGCTTCTCAGAGGATCCTGGCCAGTGTCATGCGTCGACTGAGGATAAATGATCCGACAACTGGTTGATTCACTTCATCACTGAACAGCCTAGTTGAAGGAGCTGTAACTTTATCCTGCATGACGTAATCACATACACCTGTGCTGGAGGGCAATGTTGGCCTTCACCAGCGGCCAGGGAAAGAAATGCCAGTAACGTCATCATGAGGTCAAATATCGACCTACTTTTCCTTGCATAAACTATTCAAGCCAGTCAGCCCACACACACATACAGACACACAGACAGACACGCTGACAGACGCATACACAAACACACGCTCACGCACACACAGACACACAGACACACACAGACACACACACAGATAGACAGACACACACACACACACACCCGACACACAGACACACACACACACACACACACACACACACACAGAGACAGACGCACACACAGACACACAAACACACACACGCACACACACAGACACAGACACACACACACACACACACACAGACACACACAGACAGACACACAGACAGATAGACAGACACACACCCAGACACACAGACAGACACACAGGCAGATAGACAGACAGCCATACACACATACAGACACACAGCCAGACACGCAGACAGACACGCAGACAGACACGCAGACAGACACGCAGACAGCCAGACACACAGACAGACACGCAGACAGACAGGCAGGCAGGCAGGCAGACAGGCAGGCAGGCAGGCAGGCAGACAGACAGACAGACAGACACAGAGACAGACACTGAGACAGACACAGAGACAGACACAGAGACAGACACAGAGACAGACACAGAGACAGACACGCTGGCTGGCTGACGGACGGACGGACGGACGGAGACACACACACACACACACACACACACACACACACACACACACACACACACACATTCACGCATACACGCTTATATACAGACCCAGACACACACAGAGACTCACACAGGCGCGCGCGCAAGCTCGCACACGCACACATACAGATACGCACACACACTCACAGAGACACACAAGGAGACACTGACCTCCAATGAGGAGCTGCCGAGGACCAGGGAAGGGACTACGGTCCAGATTCATTAAAGACTTCGAGGAGTGACGTCACAGGCTCCTGACAGCCTAATTACGGGCCGAAAGGACGACCCAGTGCACGTTGTTTCTTTCTTGACATGTTGTCCAGGGATCATTCCACCGTGAGGTATTGTTAGGCTGGAATGGTCGTTGTCACCAACATTCGGCGACACTGTACCCGAGTTTCAAATCTCGGCATTTCTCGCGAGAACGGACATTTATAATCGTCATTTAGCTTAAGATTACACCCGAATCACGCGGACCGTTAAGGTGCATGGAGTACAGTATCGCCGAGCAAGACGTTTGTCACAAAATGCAGATACATTAAAGCGGCCGGATCTTAGCATAACTCCCCGGTCGTGCGAGTCACGTGACTGTAAGGCCGAGATTTCAAAACTCGGGTACAGTGTCGCCGAATGTTGGTAACAACGACCATTTCAGCTATTGTTAGCAGTTGTTGAGAGGTGGGTGGACTGATGAAGCGAGCATCAAGGAAGAGCAACGGAAGAATGGTG
>JAWQFJ010015770.1:0-10000 GCA_034096865.1 Theodoxus fluviatilis
AAGAAGCCCGGGAGAGAGAGAGAGAGAGAGAGAGAGGAGAGAGAGAGAGAGAGAGAGAGAGAGAGAGAGAGACAGACAGACAGACAGACAGACGGTCGGACGGACGGACGGACGGACGGACGGCCAGACAGACATACAGACAGACAGACAGACAGACAGACAGACAGGCAGGCAGACAGATACACAGACAAACAGAGACTGAGACAGAGACAGACAGACAGACAGACAGACAGACAGACACACAGACAGACAGACAGACAGACAGACAGACAGACAGACAGACAGACAGACAGACAGACAGACAGACAGACAGACAGAGACAGACAGACAGACAGACAGACAGACAGACAGACAGACAGACAGACAGACAGACAGACAGACAGACAGACAGACAGACAGAAAGACAGAAAGACAGAAAGACAGACAGACAGACAGACAGACCGACAGACAGAGACAGAGAGAGAGAGATAGAGAGAGAGAGAGATTGACACAGATCGATACAGAGAGAGAGAGAGAGATTGACACAGATAGATACAGAGAGAGAGAGAGAGAGAGAGAAAGAGAGTATAAGTAGACGCAGAAGGGTTGAGAAAAGACTGTGTGGGAGTAGGAGACTGCAAGACGTAGTGCTCAAGACGAGTTTGGGACTTGTTTGCATTTTGTTCCGCTCTCATGCCCCTCAGCTCAGCCAGAGAGAGGGTCTGAAAGCTCCAAAGTCAAAGCCTTTGAGGAATTCCCCTCTTGCTTACTCCTCCTCTCCTTTTGTCACCCAACCCCCATTCACCCCTATTCCCACTCCACTCATTCAACCCTATTCCACTCCCCTCACGCCCAGCCCCACCTTTCTGTCTTCTTGGGAACAAAGGAACTCCGTGTAGTGCTTTCTGCAGTCTAGAGTGTCCTCTCTGTGAAGTTTTTACTTTACCAGCTCTGCTGTGGTGTCAGTCTTGGATTTTTATTGTCAGAACTATTCTAAGTTTTCCTTTCCCTCTCTTTTTCTTCCTCCCTTCCTTCCTTCATATCGTCCTTCCTTCTTTCATTCATTCGTTTTTCTTTCTTCTATCTTTCTGTCTTTTTCCTAGTGTCTTTCTCCGTGTGCACCGCGTATATCTGATACGAAGTATGAGTTGAAAAAAAAGAAGGAAGAAAGTACAGGAGTGAGTCAATCCAGGGTTTGTCTGTTTCGTCTCTTTGGGAAAGGGCAGAAGGGAGGTGGGGGTGAAGGAGGTGACAGTTATTCTATTCCGAGTATGACGTAAGCATCATCGCCGACTAAGGGATCATAACAGCTATTGCACTGAACTAGCCTGAAATAATACATGTATGTGAAGTGTTTATTTGCCCGGATCTCCGTCACGTTTGCCAAGGAATGAGGGCAAAATAAAAGAAACGATTTTCCTCCATGTGGAATTTCTGAACTGACGCACTGTAAGACTAGTGATGCTTATTGTACCAAACGACTATACAGGCAACTCTCATTACAGCTTTGTTTTCATACGAAAGTTGACAACGA
The DNA here is from genome assembly GCA_034096865.1 of Theodoxus fluviatilis. Taxonomy (NCBI): domain Eukaryota; kingdom Metazoa; phylum Mollusca; class Gastropoda; order Cycloneritida; family Neritidae; genus Theodoxus; species Theodoxus fluviatilis. The sequence goes on from JAWQFJ010015770.1 coordinate 1,514, forward strand.
AAAGCATGCAGAATATGCAGGATGGTAATCAGGCGTAAAAACAGACGTCTTTTCAACCCGGTCCTACCACTTGGGAGATGGAAAATCAGTGGCTGTTGTCGGCGATTACACCATACATCAATCTGCTGTTCATCTTCCCGGGGTGGCGTTGCAATCTTAACTACGGCTCACTTTTGATAACCTACTGCAGAATTGGAGCAGATGAGAGCGTGCGATCTCTTTCTGGGTCTTTGTGGTGAACGGGTTATGAGGTGGGATTGGTGGTCGCATGGAGTATTTACTGTGTGAGTGGAACCAACAGATTTTCAGAGAGAGGTGTAGCGTGCCGAACCAATGTAGGTTCCAAGATCTCTTGACCGACCTCTCCACCGCTCCTTGCTCTTCATTTAAAGGAATCCTCTGCTCTGGGCAGAAAAAACAAAACAGCGGGAACGCTAAGCGAAGTGTCAATACTGCCACCCCGAAAGCCAGTTCGGACCGGTCGCATCTCTGTGTAGAGTCGGTCAGGCAAATTAGCATCGATTTCCAACCTGCCGTCGACGCTAGTGGCATGTGATATTTTCACCCCATGCATTAACACTTATCAAATCAAAGTTAGAAATGAAATGTGCCTGACGAAATCTCGTGGGACAGCTACTTTTGTAACGCTGCAATCATCACTAATGCAAATGAAAGCGGGTTGTGTAGCTGCGGGTAACAGACTTTGCAGCTGGAAGACACAAGATTGTTACACAATATATTTAAGTTCAAGATATCGTCACTGCTTTGATTGATCGCGGCAAATAAGAATAAAATCAAATAATTATGTTTTGAGTTCATTTCGGTTGTACCGTTTGCAAGAGATGTTTGAATTATGCAGTTATACATTTCGTAGTTCATGCATGAAACGCTAATCATTAAGGGCAAAAAAAAGAGAAAAGAACAAAAACAACATCATTGACAACAAACCAAAAACAAACAACAGTAATGGAGGGGCTACTTTTGGGAATAGTTTTTGTTTTAAAGCTGGTGTCAACTTTCTATCAGTGTGTGGTTTGCAGCTGAGGTCCATGGAACGCAAAATGTGTGCCATTGCTTTTAATGGCCCTTGCCTCGAAGTGTTGCAGCAGTAAATACCGTCTCTTGCCAGTATAGGCTGTCCAATGCTCGCAGTAATTCACTTGTAGAACCGGCTGTAGAGAAAACCTCCTGTGGCGCTCAGTGAGAAGGTCGTTGGCTACGCTGTATCTACCCACTTGCAGAGTCAGTTTGCCTGGGGGAAAGATACAGATGGCCTCGATGTCCCTGTGATATGGTTGTAAATCTGGAAATCATGCAGCCCAGACAGTGTCAGTGGGAGAGCTTATCGAGCAGCTATTGGAGCTTCGGCCTTCGGTGAGATCCTTGTTGCAGGCGGCTGTAGCCCACAGGAAGATCTTTGGAGTGTCATTGATACGTGCGTTGTACCACAGCTCTTGTGGGATCTATTGCACCAACGTAACACCATGTCGCCCTGAGCAAAGAACTATAAATCACTGCCACCAGAGTGCGACAGAGCCCCATGCCACTTCTGACGCCTTTTTTCCAGTGACCAGGGCGTATGGCTCTCACTTTAGGGCGACACTGACCTCGATAGCTGTGCATCACATGATGGCGATACACCCCATTGGCGCAGCAGCGGAAGGTCCATTACCAACCGCGTTCACAGCACAGGAGTTGCAAGTTAGGGACGGTGAGCGAGACTTACGTGGACAAGCCCAATCAGTCGAACGAAAATATAACACATCAGTGTGAATCCTCATGCATACAGTCACGTCTTGGTCGCGAATCACGTGAAGCAAGAGCATGAACGCGCGATGCTGCATGTAGTCGACATCTTTGTTGTTGAATATTTCTAAATTGTTTTCTCTGTATAGTGAACGATTGCTCAGGTGCTAATTGTTGTACTCCGTCAACTGAGTCGACAGTCGGCGTGTGACTGTCAAAACTAAACAATTTGCCAGTTCTGTATTGGTCACCCCTGCCTCCTTAAAAAGTTGATTTGATAAATGATCTTGTAAATGGATGTGGAGAGTTAGTCTGTACAGTCTGTCCTCTCACGTGCCGAAGCGTTCCCTTTGTTTCCGTAAAGACAGACGCCCGCGTTTCTCTGACTGTCCAGTTTGCGAGCAGCACTTCAGGGCTTGAGTTTGCCCCGTCAGTCATCTCCTCGCCAACCAGGAACAGATTCAGCAGACCTCATGGTCAACTTTCAATAAGAATGTTTACATTCACTGTTGTCGTCATCATCGTCGTCGACGTTAACGTCGTCGCCATCGTGATCACCATTGAGAGTAGCAGCAGGAACAGCAGCAACAACAGAACAACAACAACAACAACAACAACAACAACAAAGCAGTAGTAATTGTCTGAGCAGCCCCAAAAGAATATCTACATGGCATGTGAAGTAAAAAAACGTTTTCTTTGAAACAAGGAGAATCCGTCAATGGCAACGTAATCTTCCTATGAGAAGTGGTGGGCAATGCGCAAGTTCATTCGCCGTCAACAGAAAGTCTCGAAACGGGTTGCAATACTTATCTGATGAAAAATGCGATGTCCTTTGGTAATATGCATCTTTTTTAAAATGCTCTATCATGGAAATGACTTGTATCTGTGAAACATCAAAAAAGTTTAACAGAAAAGGTTACGGCATCAATTAAACTCTTATTCAGGACTTGAAAATCCTGAGAGGCAGCAAAATGATATATCGTCAGCAAAAACGTGAAACGCTGGCACAGATACTTCCTGGGGAAAAATCGATACTCTACCCATTTTCATGAAGTCTACTCTAAAACATTTTTTCATTCAAAACTTCAAACGATGCCCTGTTAAAAATTCACTTTTGCTCATATATTCATGGTTTATGACATACAAGTTCTTAAGCACTATATGTTATAACACGCACTCTTTTTTTCCTTTCTCAACAACTCATAAGACACGACAATAGGCGCCATAAAGAACGGGGAACAGGTTTTCACACCTGTACCGTTCTCAAGGGCAGTGACATAAACTGCCAGAAATTCGATATCCGGTGTCTCATGCCAGGCTCAACGGTCGTCTTTGATCGTGTAGTCCTGCGTGACGTCAATCGCACCGGGCGATATGTGCCGGTCAGAGAGAGCCGCCTGTTGGCCGCTATGCGTGTTTTCTCGAGCCACAAATCAGCGACCAGGCACTGACGTGTTTGTTTGGAAACCGCCCGGTAAAGACGTCACGGTATTGATACCAACGCTGATTGCCGCCACAAAGCAGCTCACCATTAAAGACGCCCGGGTGTACGGAACTCCCTAGTTAAATGGCGAGCAAATTGGCATTACTTTCTTCATCGGGAAAGTTGGTCTACATAACGAGTGACCATGTGTAGGACGAACGAAACTACAAACCTCTCTCTCTCTCTCTCTCTCTCTCTCTTCTCTTCTCTTCTCTTCTTTCTCTTTTCTTTTCTCCATTTTCCCCTCTCCTTTCTGCTCCTTGTTGTCCTACTCTTTCCTTTCGTCGACTGTTTTTCCCTCTTCTCTTCCCTTCTCTCTTTTGCTCTCCCATTCTCTGCTCTCCTCTCATCTCCCTCTGCTCTCCTCTCCTAACCTCTCATCACCTTTCCTAGTCTCTGCTCTCCTCTTATCTCCCTCTGCTCTCCTCTCCTAACCTCTCATCACCTCTCCTAGTCTCTGCTTTCATTTCCTTTGACCGCGTCATGCTAATACATTTGCGCAACCGTTTTAACGCAGTTAACAGTCCCGTAGGGCATGGGAACCAGGACATTGAGAGAGAAAGAGAGTGCGAAAGCCAGACAAACTGTTGAGTACACTGACCGTCCCAGCCCTGAGCAAACGGCTTGACGTCAATCTAATGGCGTGAACGTCCGACTTGGCAGTCGCCTGACAGTGGTCAAGCATCAGAGTGTTTTGTCTGGGGGTGGTCAGGCGTGACTCGGCACTGCAGCGGAGGCGCTGCCTTTGCCAACCAGCCACAGGCCGCGGAAGATCAAAAGATCACGCTCCGGCCAGACGTTTCTGTAGAGGCTCGGCCTGGTCTTAGTCATGAGGGGGGGGGGGGGGGGGGGGGGGGCGCGAGCAGAGAAGTTGGTTGGGGTCCGTCTGGTCAGCTGTGTCGCCATGACAAGTCAAAAAGGTGTGTACACCATGCACATTGAGAATGAACTCTTAGTAACTCAGTGTCCTTCGCTAAGTAAATTGAATAAATGTGAAGATCGTTGCAGTCTGTCTGGTCAACTGTGGCGTTGTGACAAGTCAACAAAGTATGATATCACTTTCCAAGTTGTGACGGAGCGCTCAGTCAGTGTCCTTTGTTAAACATTGTCAATCAATGTGAACTTCATAGCAGTCCGTCTGGTCAGCTGTGGCGCTAGGACAAGTCTGGTCAGCTGTGGCGCTAGGACAAGTCAGCAACGTGTGTGTTCGCCATGCACATCGTGACTAAAGGCACAATGTGTCTTTCTCTAAGGATTGTGACTCGACTTAAGTTGTGAAATCTTTCCGATTTACTCTGTACTCGTTTGTCATCATTTCTTGTGGCTTTGATATCGGGCAAAGTAAATGTCAGTCATTCCGTTACACGTCTCCTGTCAGATCGCCTGTTGCCTTGTGTCGCTATTACATGCTATAGAAGGAGCTTTCAGACCGAAACATTAATATTTTCGAATTTAGACCAGTCCCCGCTTTGCTCAGTCATTTAGTTTGTAGTTGTTGTTTTCTGTTGCGTGCAAAGATGAGGAAGAGATGAAGGCGTCCAGCACTGGCTGTCGTCAAGTCTTGATTTATTATGTTGTCATGACGAGTAACCATAACGGGACCATCGCGTACAATGAAGCGATAAAAACTTTCCACAAATAGCTACCATTTGTATTTTGCAATTAATAACTTTTTGTACATTAGTTGACAAATGCTTCCTCTGTTGCATGCAGAATAAGGTGATTACTGCGTTATCATTTTCATAGGGTTTGCTGGCTGGGGGTTGCTTTGCCTCTTCCGAGATCACCATTTTTCTCTCCCAACACTACTACCATCACCTCTCTCTCTCTCTCTCTCTCTCTCTCTCTCTCTTCCTCTCTCTCTCCCTCCCTCTCTCTCCCTCTCTTCTCTCTCTCTCTCTCTCTCTCTCTCTCTCTCTCTCTCTCCCACGCACAAGAGAAGAACTGGGAACCTTATTGTCCTCACAGGACTTCGGAACAATACGTTCATTGGCTATGTACATGTACTATGCATTTAAGCGAAGACAAGATGCTGTACAGATTGCTGCTGCAGGAGATTCAATTTTGTAAGTTGTGATAGGCCCGTGGCCTAACAAATAAACCATTCGTTCGTTCGTTCTCTTTCCCACTCTTTCTCTCTCTCTCTCACTCTCTCTTTCTCTCTCTCACTCTTTCTCTCTCTCTCTCACTCTTTCTCTCTCTCACTCTCTCTCTCTCTCTCTCTCTCTCACTCTCTCTTTCTCTCTCTCACTCTTTCTCTCTCTCTCTCACTCTCTCTCTCTCTCTCTCTCTCTCTCTCTCTCTCTCTCCTCTTTTCCGGCTGGTGATAAATAAGGGTTAAGGCGTCGTTTAATAAAGCGATTTCTTCCCAATATCTCGGTCTCAAAGTGGTTTACATTTTATCCCTCTATTACTGGGCCATGTCATCAATCCTTTACTGCGATAAGGGCCACATGATCAATCCTTACTGCGATAAGGGCCACATGATCAATCATTTAGTGTAATAAGTCCAGTGGTCAATCTTTGACTGTTTTTGCCCCGTAGGCCTATCTTGTCTGCAGAGATTTTTCAGTCTGTGACAAAACGTTCTTTTCACTTTTTAAAAACTAACTCGAGGGATGAAAATTTGATCACAAATTAATTTTAAAATCAAATTAATGAATCCCGATCGTGTTAAGTCCGGTACACGGAAGAGAGCCACCAAATCTGGCGAGTTTCGCATGCCTCCTCAGTGACCGTACGGTTGCCGAGCTTTCATGCTGTGACTTTGACGTGATCATGCTGTGACTTTGACGTGATCATACTGTGACTTTGACGTGATCATGCTGTGACTTTGACGTGATCATGCTGTGACTTTGGCGTGATCATGCTGTGACTTTGACGTGATCATGCTGTGACTTTGAAGTGATCATGCCATGACTTTGACGTGATCATGTTGTGACTTTGACGTTGTCAGGTTGTGACTTTGGCGTTATCATGTTGTGACTTTGACATGATCATGTTGTGACTTTGACGTGATCATGCTGTGACTTTGATGTGATCATGCTGTGACTTTGACGTGATCATGCTGTGACTTTGAAGTGATCATGCTATAACTTTGACGTGATCATGTTGTGACTTTGACGTTGTCAGGTTGTGACTTTGGCGTTATCATTTTGTGACTTTGACATAATCATGTTGTGACTTTGACATGATCATATTGTGATGTTGACCTGATCATGTCGTGAATTTGGCGTTATCATGTTGTGACCATGACGTTGTCAGGTTGTGACTTTGACATGATCATATTGTGACTTTAGCGTTATCATGTTGTGACTTTGACAGGATCATGCTGTGACTTTGATTTGATCATGTTGTGACTTTGACATGATCATGTTGTGACTTTTGACATGATCATGCTGTGACTATGACGTGATCATGTCATGACTTTGGCGTTATCAGGTTGTGACTATGACGTGATCATGCTGTGACTTTGACATGATCGTGTTGTGACTTTGATGTGATCAAGTCGTGACTTTGACGTGATCATGTTGAGACTTTGGCGTTATCATGTTGTGACTTTGACATGATCATGGTGTGACTTTGACATGATCATGTTGGGACTTTGACATGATCATGCTGTGACTTTGACATGATCATGTTGTGAATTTGACATGATCATATTGTAACTTTGACATGATCATGTTTCGTGATTTTGAGATGATCAAGGTGTAATTTTGACATGATTTGCCGGTCAGTCAGGGAATTATAAGAGACCGAGGGACCTGAAGAGGTATAGAAAACTCCTCCCCATATCCTAAACTCAATCGTGCAAATGTAAACATTCAAGCAGTTTGTTTCCCAAGCCTCCGTCTAGCTAGGCAAATTTATCTCTGCCACTGGGATCTTTGTTCGTATTACGTGGCGCTTCTACAGACTCTAAAAGGTCAAGTTTACCAACAATCGGTGACTTCCGGACATGATATGTAATGTTGGCAAGCATTAAAAAGAGGTTTTGCTTCGTTACCTAGTCTACGATAAGATTAGATACAAAGAATAATGGCAGGAATGTTAGTTGAATTGCCTAACATATAAATCAGCGTTTACTCTTTGTACATTCAACTCTAGGACCAAAGTAGGGTTCCTGAATCAACTGATCTATCTCATAATGGACGACCCCACTAGCGCATTAGCCTCAAGACAGTTGCAGAATGTTAGTGTTTTACGTCCCGTTTGAAGAGCTTTGAATTTGGTATAATAGTGGAGAGTGCAATTCCTCTAAAAAGATGACACAGATCAATGTTACACCTACTCTCTTCAGATTCAACCACCGAGTTAAAGAGAAATGTAGGTTTCAGTGGCTCTAGATTATTAATGCTACGTTTTCGTCCCCCTTCCCACCCCACCCCCACCCCCCACCCCCAAAAAAGTAACTTACGGTCAGAGCCGCTTGATGCTCCCCTGATCAGCTGGACCCTTGGCTGCTGGGCTTTTGGAGCTTGCTTCAGTCGTTCAGCCAGGGGCGGCCCCAGTCAGCAAAAGTGGAAACCGGGGATCATCAGTGTCATGACAAAAAACTTACTCGTCGATAGTTTCATTGGAATTGGGCGATATTGATACGTCTTATGTCATTTTCGCGCCAAAAATTTGTTGCGTCATGCCGATTGGACAATTGGGTCGCGCATATCAAAAATTAGATCTCAGATGTTTTCCAGGTTTATTTATATCAACGGACAATTTTACTGTCAGGATAGGGTTGATTCATTCAGATCCAGTCATGCATTCAATCTTTCTGGAGGATCAAGCCCAATCCACGCGTAAACAACAACACATCTGTGTACGTCGCCTCGCAGAAAAGTCGCCCAGGACTTCATGGGAAAATATTCTAGGGTTTTTCTGCCCTCTACCGTTGACTCCATAGAAATGTTATGCATGGAATGCGACTTTATGACCCCTAGGACCGAGTGTATGGAATAGACTGATCCCATGCATAAAGAACTGAAAATTAACACGGTTGGTTTCTAGTCATAATCGCAGGCACGTTTTCATGCCCTTGTTGCACATCAATGGCGAGGAAATCCTGCTCGACTCTCATTTGCATATCAAATTCCGGGCCTTTCCTGTCCTTCATTGATCTGAGTTATGCATCGACCATTGCCAATTAACAGGGTGATACAAACCTCTTTGTAGCGGTAATGGTGTAATTACGAGGTCTGGTGACTAAACAACTCGCCATTGATCCTTGACCAGGAAAGGTGTAGCCACTGAGCCCTTGGAAT
>JAWQFJ010015770.1:15000-17757 GCA_034096865.1 Theodoxus fluviatilis
GTTATGTTATGTTATATCATATCGTATCGTATCGTATTGTATTGTATTGTACATGCGCACATGCAGCACACACACGCGCACACACACGCACACATTTACACACACACCCCACACACACACATACACATACATACACACACACACACATACACACAAACATACATACCCACACACATACACACATGCACACACGTCCCTCTCCCCCACCCTCTCCCCTCACCCCACTTCCCCCCATACACACACACACACACACACACACACACACACACACACACACACACACACACACACACACACACACACACACAAATGATCAACATTAAATGCTCCTTATTCCCGGGCGGAAGGCGCAGCGATGATTGGCAAGGTATGGCCATGAAGCTTACGTCTCAGGACTATGAAGACGTTAGATCAGGCTCAGTTCCCGCAGAACATTGCTCGGGGGCAAGCCTGACCCGTTGAACGCTCCTGGAAGTCACTCACATGAGTCGGATAGCTCAGCTAGAAATGTTTTGACCAGGAATGGGTGGGTGCTGTATACTAGCTAGGCACTTCAACTGGGAGACCAGTCTGTAGAGTTCAGCTGAGCCTGAAATTTAGTTCTCTGAGCTAGTAGCTTAGCTGAAATTTCTTGATCAGAAATAAATGAAGTGCTGTATTCTAGCAAAGCACATCAACTGGGAGGCCCAGCTGTAGGACTTATTTGAATCTGAATGTCAGCTTTGTGAGTCTGAAAGCTCAGCAGGTAACTTTTTGATGAGGCATAAATGTTATGCTGTACAATAGCTGAGTACACAAACTGCGTGGCAGACCAGTCTCAGAACTTATTTTGAATGCTGCAGCTTTACTTGTTGTTGGGGACTGAAGGTTTTAAGGTCGAAGAGCTCTGTCGCGTCGATTTTCCGACTGATCGCTATACTATACAGTGTTAGCTAAGCTTTCGCCGAGTAAGCTGATGGTTACACTATATAACAGTGGCAGTACTTCAGTGTCTAAAATCGGTTAACTCAAAGCACTTAGTTCTCGCTGAACACCGTGAACGATGTCTTATGTACTTTGCTGTTTATTCTGTACATCAGTGTGTAAAGTCAGTTGAACTCAGAGGACTTAGTTCTCGGTTAATACTGCGTAGGCCTACCATGCCTCCTGCACTTTGCAGTGTGTTCTGTTCCTAAGAAAAACTCAGCTATGCAGGTGCGGCTATTGCTGACTAGCTGGATGGTCTCTCCTGACTGCTGACATTGAAGTTTCCAGCTTTTCATGTTTTGTTGTTGGACCTTATAAGCCAAGAGAAGCGCCATGGCAACTCGACATATAAGGAATACTCAGGCTTATTTAACAACTGAACTTTCGAGATTGTCAACAGACTGTTATTTCAGTACATTGTGAGGTAGTGCGTTCCATTTCCGCCTGAGGATTGAAATTTTTTGTCTATCGATTTTTACCGGCAGGACTTGTCTTTTTTCTAGGAACTGTAATGCACTAGCTTGATGTCATGTATATGACATTGCATGTCTTTTGTCCCGTGTCTCGGACCAAAAACCTACTGAGAGATGAAGAAAAAGACAAAGTGAGGGTAAAATGCTGATAATCTAGCTGGGTATAGGAAAAACCTGCAAGGTTTTGAACTTTCAGAGTAGTCGAGATGGGAATGCCATTAATAGCCGTATATATGTGACGCAGTAACCTACCCGTCCCAGGCCTGCACTAGTAGGAGAGTCGGGTAGTCTGTGAGGGCGCTGTAACCCGCAGTCTACCCGGATTATCGGGAGTGCTAATAGATGAGAACTTAGCTACCCTTTGACCAGTGCACCCAAGAATTCAGCTGAGCACCCTTGGCTTTTGGCAGCCACGAGGTGGAATGAGTGTTTACGAGAGTTGGTGGAATTCCCTTTGCAGTCTCGGCTAAAATTCGCCGATAATGTAAACCTAACTGTAGAAAGAGATGTGTGAAAAACATTGCGGAGCGAAATAAGAATTTCTGCTTTGACCACTCTGAGACGCTTGTCGTCAAGTTATTGGACAAAATGATGTGACATTTTTACACAGAGAAAGTCCAGTTATCATGGACACACAAAGGATGCTTCTAAGTAAAAATGAGAGCACAAAACGATGTGGCACTTTGTGTACACACAGAGAGAACGAACGAACGAACGAACGAACGAACGGTTTTATTTGAGCAGGCCTCCGGCATATTACAACCTAATTATCGGCATAACTCTTCGGTTGTGCCCAGTGCTGTTTGTGTGCATTTAAAGGCATAGTAAAGATACATGGCCGATGATCTTGTTATGTCCACGTTCTCATTCGCCACAACATCATGTACATCAATGTGATACCTTGTATCAAACATACCGAAAATGTACTTCTGCCTTAAAACTTCATAAGCAGGGCATCTAAACAAAAAATGGATCTCATCTTCGTCCTCTTCATTACATGATGGACAGATGAATGAGATATGAGGATCTTTGGTATAACGATATCTATGTACATACAGTTCACTGACCCCCGCACGGAAGCGGACCAAAGTGTTTCTGAAAACTTGTTTGTCAATATTATAAAGATACAGTTCCCTAGTGGGAGAAGATTTGAATTGTCTGTAAAACTCATATCTCGCGCTGTTTGCGAGAGCAGTAGACCAATTCTGTACATACTCGGCAATAAGACGCCCCTTTAAATCTCTTAGAAACTGAGTCTCATTCTGTACACACTGCAAATTCCACGAACTTTCACAGTTGTGTTTACATAACAATCCTT
>JAWQFJ010015778.1:0-13711 GCA_034096865.1 Theodoxus fluviatilis
CAACACTGGCTTGGCAGCAATATCAAACTACACTATGGCTTGGCAGATAATTCCCAACCCACTATATGACATAACCACAACCAGGAACAAATGGGAAATATGCGTTTCGTAACAAGGCCTGTTAGAAAAGCTATAATGGAATATTTACATAGAATCATAAAAGATAACAAGTGTACTGCCTCCGTGTGGAAGGCATCAGTTAATTTACTAATTGAATCAAAGCCAACTCTGCTTTGGCATCTCTAGCAGTTAATGTTGATAACTGACATTCCCATTTCTATGCAGTAACCAAGAAATTATTACCTAGTGACCTTCTCACATGTGGCAGTTTTTGTTGCTGTTGAATGGACAGAAAAGCTTTTCTGTGTCCGTTAAAAAGAGCTAAATGGGAACTAGGGCAATCAAACGAGTCACTAACGTGTTAAGCGCCAACTATATCACACCAACTGTGTGTTGATAGATGTATTTGCAACTTCCCATAGCGTGTGCTAATAATGTTTGGCTGGTATCCTACTCAATGTATGCACTCTTCAACCAACCAACAATCCAGAAACGTAAAATGACGATGCTGTGATGTAAATTCGCATCCTGTCCTTTATTACCCCTGCTATTGGTTACAACACTCACGCACATAGCTGCGTTTGTTTCTCAAGGCCAGGGCCACAACTGCAGCGAAAACGTATTTTCCGTGCTAGACTGCAGCGATTCGAAAGATACAATGATGTAGAACTGTACAAGAAATTAAGATTTAGGTCGTCATCTCGGGCGACATTGGGCGGCACGACGACGCGGAGAGAGGTCTTCAACGAAAAAGAATCAGCACGAGCATGCGGCATAGATGCGAACAAAATAATGAACAAATTTGCCTTAAAAACCTCGCAATTAGCTTCCTTATTCGTACGCGTTAAAGTCGCAAGACTGTGCAGCAATCTTGATCCTGTTCTTGCACAAAACTGTTTACGTTTCGTTCGAACTATTTTGTAATGGGCCAGTGGCCTAAACAAATACATTTTTCGTTTGTTCGTCTCCTCCCCCCCCCCCTCTCTCTCTCTCTCTCTCTCTCTCTCTCTCTCTCTCTCTCTCTCTCTCTCTCTCTCTCTCTCCCTCTCTCTCTCCCTCTCACTCTCTCTCTCACTTTCTCTCTCACTCTTTCTCTCTCTCTCTTGCTCTCTCTCTCTCTCTCTCTCTCTCTCTCTCTCTCTCTCTCTCTCCTATGGAATCCTCTTCATCTGTGTTAATGCGTAGTGTCTTCAGGATGTTTTTGAATTTTTTTGTTACAACCAATGCCAAGACACTAAGAGTGACCTGTACTCTTGGCACTGGCATTTAAGTCACAGCACTGGTGCACTGAAGAAGCTTGAAGGCAGAAACAGTGTAAATTTACTTTGGAATGTTGCAAAGGTAAGTGACAAACTTTCACTTAATGTGCTTTGCTAAGTTTTGTAATGTTTTTGAGAGGCACCCAACTATTAAACTTGGAAGCATAGCCTGACCATTTTACAAATGCGCGCTGCTTTTTGTGGTTACGTTTGATTATCCTTTCAATTCGAAACACAGATTGTGATTTCTGTAGCTCCTGTGTATAAAATCTTCAACATACTTCCTCACCATGCATGTCTTCTAGTTTGTAAGTTAAAGATCTTGTTTTTTTATTGATTTGATTTTGAACAGCTCTTATGTCCAGTTAGGTGTGTAACCCTTTTCAAACATTTTTTTTTCATTTGGAAATTCTAACCAAATCACGTACTCAGAATTTTGCCTTAGACTCGATCTCCTGCTCATTCTGCAAGGCAAGATACACCTCCTGTTCATTTTTCTGATTAGATGCTTGTAAAGGAGTCATACTTAGATATCTATGACATGTGCCATTGTACCTCCTTATCAATTATGGCAATACATCAAGATATCTGTATGTATTGTTTGGTGTTAAGTATTTCCACATATGTGATTTCAATGTACAGTTAAATCTCTCCACAATAACTTCTTTACCTTCATTGTATGTGTGATACATTTCAATCTGGTTGTTTTTTTAGAAAGCTCCAGAATGTTCTGTTTAAAACTTCTGTCCCCTGATCAACCCAGAGGAAGCCAGACTTTCTTCACCCTTTCAAAATGGTTTTAAAAGCTTGAACTATTTCAGTCCCTGTTTTTTGCTGAATACATCAATGACGTTTAACTCAATGACGACGCACCGCATCATATGATGCGGTGAGGTGAGCAACAGTTGATGACGCACCGCATCATATGATGCGGTGCGTATGTAAATTTCTTGTGTGTGTTGTAAGGGGCTCTTAAGCAGTCGAGGTAGTCTAGTTCTCTTATAAGATAGTGAGGAACATTGTAGATCGTCTGTGTCTCTGAATTTGAAGAGGATAAGGCACTGCCAGACTTTGTTTACAAATGTGGCAAGAGGCGCTGTCAAGGCTAAATCACAATGGCCTCGCGGCAAGACGATGAGGATGTTGTTGAAATCGCTGTGAAAGAAGCATCAAATGAGAAGGACGATGTGATCCGTTTTTCCGAAGATGAAAAAGATCCAGTTTTAGAGGAGCAGATCATAGGTACAGTGCACGAACTGCTGACAGAAGAAGAGGAATCGGAAACTGATCCGTACACGCTGTCGGCTTAGAGTCGGACTCACTCCAGTCAAACTAAATACAGGCACGCCAGACGGTACCCATCTTTGATGCAATACTATATTTAAAAAAAAATTAACGAGAGAATGACAATGATCCACAAGGATAGAGGAGACAAAGAGCGTTCTAATGATGGCAACAATTTTTCCATTGCTTGATTAGTATTTTTTCAGCAATTTCTGTAAAATGCCCAGAAACATGCGTCTCCAGTCGACACGAGCTAAAAATAGTGCCGTCTTCAATGAGTTAAGAGATATCTGATTCCCTTGTTTTGCTTGCTGAAAGCTCGCATGTCAACAAAATCTGCACTCCAAATATTGTCAATACCACTTGAAATAACTTGGCGTTGAGGAAACGTTCTTCTGATTGGTCTATGAAGTTCCTGAGCTAATTCATCAGTCCATTTCCTCAATGCCGTTTTTGGTTTATCAGCCCAATCTTATGTTTCAAACTAATCAGTGGTCTGACTACTAATGCCTTGGCAGCTTTCTGACCCAAAGTCTTGCTAGTGTGTTTTGATAACTGCTGTAGTATTTTTTCATCAGCCTGTTTTTTGTTTCCATAAGTGTATGCACAGTCATGCTCTTTACAGATTTCATCAAGTTCATTTACTGGTGGACCATTGTCTAATGGATTGCCAGGCCCACAGTAGTTGTATCTAGGTAAAGTTAATCCTTCCTTTCTTTGGTAGCAGAGGTAACATGGCTTTGTGGATGTCTATTGCACCTCCTTCCTTTTGAGGCAAGATGCTTTGTTTGTCTAGAATCAGACAGAACACAGTGATCTAGCTATTTTCTTACCATTTTTGGTTGTTTCAAAAGTGACATTTAAGAATCTGTAACTGCTTTACACTTCAGACAGTATGATTTCATATTTATATATACTTCACAAACTTTTTGCATAATCATTTCTTATACTTTTATTTACCATGCTAGGTCTGATGGTAAATTGGAGTAAGATTTCCATAGGTGTTTTTTCCCATTGCCCTGTTTTGATGCTAAACACACTGTAATAACCACACATGACAGAATCCAGGTTCTGAATTTGAGCTGCATTAAACAGAATTTCCCTTTGTGTTCTTTTAATGTATTTTACAACCACATCAGGTGGAGGAACACCAAATGGGTAAAAATAATCATACTTGTTAGAATCAGTGTACATTGCAACCCAGTGTGTGCCAGACCCATCAAAGTAGTCTTGCAGATTGATGACCATGCATTCATTTTTAACTGGCTTACCTTTTAGCACGTCTTTGGAAAAGGTTCCTCTGTAGGTTTTTATAAACTGACTTTAACATTCGATCAATGTCATGATTAGTTAATGGGTTTCACGGAGGACCAGACCTCTGGCTGCCCAAGTTTCTGGCAGGACCAACCCAATTGCTGTCTTTTTAAAAAATCCTTTACCCCTCAAAAGACTTGGTAGAATAGATCCTGCAAGACTGGCAAGAAGCATAGGCCAGAAACCTCCCATCTTACTGTCGCATGCTATTTGACAAGATAAGATTTTTGGGAGGGAGTTAGAATAGGTCTAGATCTAAACCTCGTTGCTGTGGGGCTATTAGTGTGGAGTGCGGGGGTTTGACCCGCACTGACGCGGGTGAGCGTCATCACGTGATCCACCAGGATTGTTTTCTATGGGTGATTAAGAGATGGGGGCGAGGGATGCGTGCTGGTTTCCCGCTGAGAGGGAGCTATAGTCATTCTTTTATCACCTGCTGAGGTGACCAGACGTGGCCTGATGAGGTGAGGGTGCGTGTTTGAGTGCGAGTAAATGCGAGCGCACGATTGAGGAAGGTGGGTGCGCGCTAACTCGTATGCTGTGTGTAGTGCAGCGCTTTTGTTAATTACAGAGTCAGTAACTTTCCTCCAAGTAAACCTTTAAGCTGTAATGTCAAGTAAGTCAGCTCGGTAATTCGGGGTAAGAGGAATTTTTACCTGTTTTGCTGTAATTGTGTGTTGGGCTGGTCAATGAGAAAAACCACGGGTATCAGGAGTTTTTCTCGCCTTCTGAATGAGTTGTGGGGAGCACTGAGAGGAATGGGGGCATGACGGTGTTTGAGTTGACTTGTTGGTGTAGTGAGGCACGTTTTGGTGATTGTCTGCTTTGTTTAATTGCAGGCCTTTTTCGTCTTCCCTTTTCTTCCCCCTTTTCCCCTTATTTTCTCGTTCCTTCATCTGATGTCCGAGAGGCGGACTGTACGGAGCGACGTGGGTCGTGGGGAGGTCTACGTGACATGAGAAGTGGTGGAAAGGTCTACGTGACAAGTGGTGGAAGAGTCGTCCTGACAAGTGGTCTACGTGACAAGTGGTGGAAGAGTCGTCCTGACAAGTGGTCTACGTGACAAGTGGTGGAAGAGTCGTCCTGACAAGTGGTCTACGTGACAAGTGGTGGAAGAGTCGTCCTGACAAGTCGTGGTGTGTGTCGTGTTTCTCGAGGAGCCTCGTGAGACTGGACGTTGTTGAGGGAGACTGACGGTTAACCAAATTCTGGTAAGGTGAATGCACCTCTCCCTTTCTCGTGTTTGGGTCGCCCTTTTCTAATTGTCGAGTGGTCCGACAGTCGAGCCGAGTTTGGACATTGTTTTCATTCATTCTTGTGAATCTCGCCGGGGCCAGGGGCCAGGCCAGCGCCGCCGAGAGTCGGACGTTATCTTGTTTATTGTCTCCTCGGCCTGCACGAGGTGGATAGTGGGCCTTTGTGTTTTACAGATAACTGGTTTGGTGGGTGTGTGGGTTTTGTGTTTTGCGGGTGTGTGGGCAGTTTTGCCCATTCTTCTCGTCGCAAATTACTGAGGGGGTTTGGTTAGGGCTGGGATTTTTATCTCTCTTGTTGCTTGTGATTAAATTTTCATTTCTTTTTAACATTTACTTCTACCTCAGTGTCTTTTATTCCACTCGTTGTTGTTCATTTGTTTGTTTTGTCCCTAGGAAGTGGTAATCAGGTTTTGTTGAAAACCTTACTTAGGGAGTTAGTGTATTTATACACTGACATCCCATAATAACAGCAAGAACACGCGACACTTACTCATTTGAGCTTTAGACATAGTTAGGTCAAGTCGTTTATTCAGTTTCCTGTGCTTGCATATTTTTGCAATATGTCTGTTTGTTAGCATTAACTTGTCTGTACCAGTGAGTTGACTAGAGCCAAGTCTAAGGTTTACACCAGCTTTTTTTATTCAAAGCCTCAGCTATTTTTTCTTTTGATTTGTTGTAAGACTGATTGCATATTCTGAATACATTTAAATAATCTTATATTATATTTAACTCTGCCATGGAAGGTCCTAAGCCCGGATGAGAGAGGAGGAAGGTTGCGTGAAGGGTTAGCACCCCCTTTCTGTAAAAAAACACACCGCTACAAAAAACGAAAACAAGGAATTCAACAGGTACTTCGGTACTGGGAGAGGATTGATCTCCAGCTGGAAGTGATATGACGCCAGGTAGTGAAAGCCAGACTCTGGAAGCTGCCAGGCCGATGACCATCATCTCTACCAGGACCACCATCAACATCGGAACATAAAATGTGCGCACCATGTTCGAAGCCGAAAAAACAGCACAAGTAGCAGCAGAGATGAAGAACTACAACATCAGCATCCTAGGCATCAGCGAGTCTAGATGGACTGATTCTGGCCAGAAGAGACTCGCTACAGGAGAACTACTTCTGTTCTCAGGACACGAGGATGAGAATGCGCCACACACCCAGGGAGTGGCCTTCATACTTTTCAAGGCTGCCCAGGGAGCTCTCATCGGATGGGAAGCACACAGCCCAAGACTCATCACTGCCTCCTTCAGGACAAAGAAGAAGAAAATCAACATGAACATCATTCAGTGTTATGCCCCTACAAATGGCAGTAAAGACCAAGCAAAAGAAGATTTTTACAACAGGCTACGTACCATCATCCAAGGGTTTCCAGGAAGAGACATGACCATGGTATTCAGAGACCTCAACGCCAAGGCTGGGCATGACGACACGGGCTACGAGGAGATCATGGGGCGAGAGGGTCTGGGCGAGATGAATGACAATGGAGAGAGGTTTGCAGACCTGTGCGCTGCAAACAACGTTGTCATCGGTGGAAGCGTCTTTCCCCACAGAGGGATACACAAAGTCACCTGGATGTCACCAGACCTCTCCACCAGAAACCAGATCGACCACATGTGTATCGCCAAGAAGTTCAAGAGGTCCCTGCAAGACATACGTGTGAAGAGAGGCGCTGACGTTGCTTCGGACCACCATTTCCTTGTCGCCCGCGTCAAACTGAAACTGAAGAGGAACTGGACAGGGGAGAAGAACCAGCGACAGAAGTACAACATCACGCTTCTCAACCATACGACCAAACTGCAAGAGTTCAAGCTGTCACTCATGAACAAATTATAAGTCCTGCAGGAACTGATGGAGGAAGAAGAGGAAGAAACAATAGACAAGGAATGGAAGACAGTGGAAGAGGCAATGAAGTCAGCTTGCCAGGAAGTCTTGGGCCCACAGAAGCATAACCACAAGGAGTGGATTTCAACAGAATCCCTGAAGAAAATAGAACAGAGAAAGGAGAAGAAGGTGGCACTCAACAACAGCCGGACACGAGCAGAGAAAGCCAAAGCACAAGAAGAGTACACACAGGCCAACAAGAACGTGAAGAAGAGCATCAAAACCGACAAAAAGAACTATGTAGACACTCTAGCGACAGAAGCGGAGGAAGCAGCCAGAAACGGAAACATGAAAGAACTGTATGCCACCACCAAGAAGCTATCAGGCAAATTGAGCAAACCTGAAAGGCCAGTGAAAGACAAGGATGGAAAACAGATTAACGACCAAGAGGGACAGAAGCGAAGATGGGTGGAACATTTTCAAGAACTACTCAACAGACCAGCCCCACATGACCCACCTGACATCCAACCAGCGGATAGAGACCTGCCGATAGATTGCAGTGCACCTACAAAGGAAGAGATCCGCAGAGCCATCAAGAAGCTGAAAAGTGGCAAGGCAGCCAGACCTGATGGAATCCCAGCAGAGGCACTGAAGGCAGATGAGGAAACAACTGTGGAGATGCTCCACCCCCTCTTCAAGAAGATCTGGGAAGAAGAACAAGTCCCCACAGATTGGAAGGAAGGCTACCTGATCAAGCTCCCAAAGAAAGGCAACCTGAGCTCCTGCTCCAACTACAGAGGGATTACCCTATTATCCATCCCAGGAAAGGTTTTCAACAGGATCCTGCTAGACCGGATGAAAGACATTGTTGATGAGCAGCTGCGAGATCAGCAGGCTGGTTTCCACAAAGATCGCTAATGTACAGACCAGATCACAACACTACGTATCATCTTGGAGCAGTCTCTTGAGTGGAACTCACCCCTGTACGTCAATTTTATTGACTATGAGAAGGCTTTTGACAGCGTGGACAGGGCATCTTTTTGGAGGCTGCTGAAACAATATGGGGTCCCTGAGAAAATCACCAGCATCATCAGAAACTCTTACGAGGGACTTTCATGCCGAGTAGTTCATGGAGGTCAACTCACAGAGGCATTCCAGGTACAGACAGGAGTGAGACAAGGCTGTTTGTTGTCGCTGTTTTTGTTCCTGCTGGCCATTGACTGGGTCATGAAAACATCCACAGCAGGAAAGCAAAACGGCATCCAGTGGACGCTGTGGTCACAACTTGATGACCTCGATTTTGCGGATGACCGGGCCCTTCTCTCCCACACCCAGCAGCAGATGCAGGAAATGACCAGCATTGTGGCAGACAACTCTACTCACCTGGGCCTCAACATCCACAACTCTACCAACACGCTCATCACACTGAATTGCGAAGCGCTAGAAGAAGTGGACGACTTCACCTACCTTGGCAGCATTGTCAACAAGCAAGGTGGCACCGATGCAGATGTGAAGGCAAGAATTGGAAAAGCCAGGACAGCCTTCCTCCCATTCTGAACACAGAGATATAGTACCTCTGACACAGGTTGGTCACGTGACTTCGGCTCCACATTCCAATGATTTGACCAATCAAAATTCAACATGATCAAAAGACCATTGAGAGTAAGAAGAGACGATTCTATTTCACACCAATTATTTATCCCGATAGATAAACACAAATTTGGTGTTCTTATAAAACTAATCTATGAGATTTTCAGGAAATCATTTGAGAACTACTTTTAGCGCAAACATCGTCTATAAGGTAGCAAACTGTCTTCAGCACGTGCGCGATTGTGTATACATGCAATCTTTGGAACTACATGTAGTATAAACGCAGCGATAAAAATTCCTAAGGCTCCAGGCTGGTTTCGTGAATCCATGGTTATACTCTCGCAAGTAAATGCTTTCTGGCCTGAACCTGTGGTCTAACTGCCTTCACACTGTTTGACGAGCTGCTTGAGTCCACACTTCCATCATTCGTTTAACGACTGATCTAGAAGGAAGATTTTACTCACTGTTGTCTGTGTTGAACGTTGATCGAATGGAAGTTTTTTCTGTAGGAATTTGTCTGATTCCGAAGTTCGATATCATCAGAGAGCTCAGAAGTAGTTTTTCTAAGTTTAATCCTTCTAAGCATACATTAAATTAATGATTCCTCATCAGTAAAAGCACTCAACGGGTTTCTGGGTGTATCGTACTATCTGTCCAAAAGATTATCATTATGCAGACGAGATTGGTTGCCTTACTCGCACAATGAAGCATAATTGTTGCTGTTGTATTCAAAGTTCACAATGTTACACTCTTGTGATTCGAATTTTACCGCATACAAGTTTTACATTTATGGGATATCGATGTTTAGAACATGAATTGACGAAAAGATGGCTGCCAGTATCGAGTGTATCACAACAAGCAGAGGAATACACTCAACGATGTAGTATGCCATTCAGCGTGGCTGAGACTCAGTGTTCACAGTGGTGGTATGCATGTTATGGAAGAATTAAGGCTATCACGTGACCAACCTGTCGCTGAGACTATATTCACTATAGTCTCAGCCACGCTGAATGGCATACTACATCGTTGAGTGTATTCCTCTGCTTGTTGTGATACACTCGATACTGGCAGCCATCTTTTCGTCAATTCATGTTCTAAACATCGATATCCCATAAATGTAAAACTTGTATGCGGTAAAATTCGAATCACAAGAGTGTAACATTGTGAACTTTGAATACAACAGCAACAATTATGCTTCATTGTGCGAGTAAGGCAACCAATCTCGTCTGCATAATGATAATCTTTTGGACAGATAGTACGATACACCCAGAAACCCGTTGAGTGCTTTTACTGATGAGGAATCATTAATTTAATGTATGCTTAGAAGGATTAAACTTAGAAAAACTACTTCTGAGCTCTCTGATGATATCGAACTTCGGAATCAGACAAATTCCTACAGAAAAAACTTCCATTCGATCAACGTTCAACACAGACAACAGTGAGTAAAATCTTCCTTCTAGATCAGTCGTTAAACGAATGATGGAAGTGTGGACTCAAGCAGCTCGTCAAACAGTGTGAAGGCAGTTAGACCACAGGTTCAGGCCAGAAAGCATTTACTTGCGAGAGTATAACCATGGATTCACGAAACCAGCCTGGAGCCTTAGGAATTTTTATCGCTGCGTTTATACTACATGTAGTTCCAAAGATTGCATGTATACACAATCGCGCACGTGCTGAAGACAGTTTGCTACCTTATAGACGATGTTTGCGCTAAAAGTAGTTCTCAAATGATTTCCTGAAAATCTCATAGATTAGTTTTATAAGAACACCAAATTTGTGTTTATCTATCGGGATAAATAATTGGTGTGAAATAGAATCGTCTCTTCTTACTCTCAATGGTCTTTTGATCATGTTGAATTTTGATTGGTCAAATCATTGGAATGTGGAGCCGAAGTCACGTGACCAACCTGTGTCAGAGGTACTATATCTCTGTGTTCAGAATGGGAGGAAGGCTGTCCTGGCTTTTCCAATTCTTGCCTTCACATCTGCATCGGTGCCACCTTGCTTGTTGACAATGCTGCCAAGGTAGGTGAAGTCGTCCACTTCTTCTAGCGCTTCGCAATTCAGTGTGATGAGCGTGTTGGTAGAGTTGTGGATGTTGAGGCCCAGGTGAGTAGAGTTGTCTGCCACAATGCTGGTCATTTCCTGCATCTGCTGCTGGGTGTGGGAGAGAAGGGCCCGGTCATCCGCAAAATCGAGGTCATCAAGTTGTGACCACAGCGTCCACTGGATGCCGTTTTGCTTTCCTGCTGTGGATGTTTTCATGACCCAGTCAATGGCCAGCAGGAACAAAAACAGCGACAACAAACAGCCTTGTCTCACTCCTGTCTGTACCTGGAATGCCTCTGTGAGTTGACCTCCATGAACTACTCGGCATGAAAGTCCCTCGTAAGAGTTTCTGATGATGCTGGTGATTTTCTCAGGGACCCCATATTGTTTCAGCAGCCTCCAAAAAGATGCCCTGTCCACGCTGTCAAAAGCCTTCTCATAGTCAATAAAATTGACGTACAGGGGTGAGTTCCACTCAAGAGACTGCTCCAAGATGATACGTAGTGTTGTGATCTGGTCTGTACATTAGCGATCTTTGTGGAAACCAGCCTGCTGATCTCGCAGCTGCTCATCAACAATGTCTTTCATCCGGTCTAGCAGGATCCTGTTGAAAACCTTTCCTGGGATGGATAATAGGGTAATCCCTCTGTAGTTGGAGCAGGAGCTCAGGTTGCCTTTCTTTGGGAGCTTGATCAGGTAGCCTTCCTTCCAATCTGTGGGGACTTGTTCTTCTTCCCAGATCTTCTTGAAGAGGGGGTGGAGCATCTCCACAGTTGTTTCCTCATCTGCCTTCAGTGCCTCTGCTGGGATTCCATCAGGTCTGGCTGCCTTGCCACTTTTCAGCTTCTTGATGGCTCTGCGGATCTCTTCCTTTGTAGGTGCACTGCAATCTATCGGCAGGTCTCTATCCGCTGGTTGGATGTCAGGTGGGTCATGTGGGGCTGGTCTGTTGAGTAGTTCTTGAAAATGTTCCACCCATCTTCGCTTCTGTCCCTCTTGGTCGTTAATCTGTTTTCCATCCTTGTCTTTCACTGGCCTTTCAGGTTTGCTCAATTTGCCTGATAGCTTCTTGGTGGTGGCATACAGTTCTTTCATGTTTCCGTTTCTGGCTGCTTCCTCCGCTTCTGTCGCTAGAGTGTCTACATAGTTCTTTTTGTCGGTTTTGATGCTCTTCTTCACGTTCTTGTTGGCCTGTGTGTACTCTTCTTGTGCTTTGGCTTTCTCTGCTCGTGTCCGGCTGTTGTTGAGTGCCACCTTCTTCTCCTTTCTCTGTTCTATTTTCTTCAGGGATTCTGTTGAAATCCACTCCTTGTGGTTATGCTTCTGTGGGCCCAAGACTTCCTGGCAAGCTGACTTCATTGCCTCTTCCACTGTCTTCCATTCCTTGTCTATTGTTTCTTCCTCTTCTTCCTCCATCAGTTCCTGCAGGACTTATAATTTGTTCATGAGTGACAGCTTGAACTCTTGCAGTTTGGTCGTATGGTTGAGAAGCGTGATGTTGTACTTCTGTCGCTGGTTCTTCTCCCCTGTCCAGTTCCTCTTCAGTTTCAGTTTGACGCGGGCGACAAGGAAATGGTGGTCCGAAGCAACGTCAGCGCCTCTCTTCACACGTATGTCTTGCAGGGACCTCTTGAACTTCTTGGCGATACACATGTGGTCGATCTGGTTTCTGGTGGAGAGGTCTGGTGACATCCAGGTGACTTTGTGTATCCCTCTGTGGGGAAAGACGCTTCCACCGATGACAACGTTGTTTGCAGCGCACAGGTCTGCAAACCTCTCTCCATTGTCATTCATCTCGCCCAGACCCTCTCGCCCCATGATCTCCTCGTAGCCCGTGTCGTCATGCCCAGCCTTGGCGTTGAGGTCTCTGAATACCATGGTCATGTCTCTTCCTGGAAACCCTTGGATGATGGTACGTAGCCTGTTGTAAAAATCTTCTTTTGCTTGGTCTTTACTGCCATTTGTAGGGGCATAACACTGAATGATGTTCATGTTGATTTTCTTCTTCTTTGTCCTGAAGGAGGCAGTGATGAGTCTTGGGCTGTGTGCTTCCCATCCGATGAGAGCTCCCTGGGCAGCCTTGAAAAGTATGAAGGCCACTCCCTGGGTGTGTGGCGCATTCTCATCCTCGTGTCCTGAGAACAGAAGTAGTTCTCCTGTAGCGAGTCTCTTCTGGCCAGAATCAGTCCATCTAGACTCGCTGATGCCTAGGATGCTGATGTTGTAGTTCTTCATCTCTGCTGCTACTTGTGCTGTTTTTTCGGCTTCGAACATGGTGCGCACATTTTATGTTCCGATGTTGATGGTGGTCCTGGTAGAGATGATGGTCATCGGCCTGGCAGCTTCCAGAGTCTGGCTTTCACTACCTGGCGTCATATCACTTCCAGCTGGAGATCAATCCTCTCCCAGTACCGAAGTACCTGTTGAATTCCTTGTTTTCGTTTTTTGTAGCGGTGTGTTTTTTTACAGAAAGGGGGTGCTAACCCTTCACGCAACCTTCCTCCTCTCTCATCCGGGCTTAGGACCTTCCATGGCAGAGTTAAATATAATATAAGATTATTTAAATGTATTCAGAATATGCAATCAGTCTTACAACAAATCAAAAGAAAAAATAGCTGAGGCTTTGAATAAAAAAAGCTGGTGTAAACCTTAGACTTGGCTCTAGTCAACTCACTGGTACAGACAAGTTAATGCTAACAAACAGACATATTGCAAAAATATGCAAGCACAGGAAACTGAATAAACGACTTGACCTAACTATGTCTAAAGCTCAAATGAGTAAGTGTCGCGTGTTCTTGCTGTTATTATGGGATGTCAGTGTATAAATACACTAACTCCCTAAGTAAGGTTTTCAACAAAACCTGATTACCACTTCCTAGGGACAAAACAAACAAATGAACAACAACGAGTGGAATAAAAGACACTGAGGTAGAAGTAAATGTCAAAAGAAATGAAAATTTAATCACAAGCAACAAGAGAGATAAAAATCCCAGCCCTAACCAAACCCCCTCAGTAATTTGCGACGAGAAGAATGGGCAAAACTGCCCACACACCCGCAAAACACAAAACCCACA
>JAWQFJ010015779.1:0-12500 GCA_034096865.1 Theodoxus fluviatilis
TCTAGGTCTGCAATAGAACGCTCCAGCATTTTATGCTAGAACACTGGCAGCACTGGCAGCACAAGTAAACCAACCTGGGTTCTTGGAGTATATTTCCCCATTTGGCATTTGCTGCTTTACAGAAACTTTTACAAACGACAATTTTGACATTTCGATTTATTCTGATGATTATGTCGTGTTACATAACCCAGGTATCAAGCTGTCTTCACAAGGAAGGAGATCTGGTGGAGTGGTTGCCCTCGTGCGTAAGCATCTTGCCGGCAGTGTCTCGAGGTTACAGACGCTATATGACAACATGCTGACATTCCGTATACGATGTTATAAGCCTATCGTTGTCATTTGCGTATACACCCCGCCATCGGAATCACCTTATTATGCAGATAGAAATGTAGCCTGCAACCTCTATCTACTAGAAGATATTATTATGGAGCTGGAAGATCGTTTCCCAGGCTCGATGATAGTAGTGAGCGGAGATTCGAAGGCCAAGTTGGGGCGATGGTGGCTGCATAATGATCCTGAGGAAGACGATGGTCTCGAAGAAATTAATAATGCAGAATGCATATGTCATGACTTTAAATACCCAAGAAAATCATAAGACCAAATGGTTAATAAGTATGGAACTATCTTAAAGGAATTGTGTAGAGTTCACCATCTCAGTATTCTGAATAAATGTACAAACAGCGATCAAGGGGGACATAGTACTTACATTTCACCTAAAGGAGAAAGTGTGATATATTATTATTGCCTTGTTTCTACTGATAGCTCACAATATAAAATAGTTGTAATGGTTGCTAGTCGTATAGAGTCAGACCATATACCGTTATAAATATCTTTCGGGCAAAAAATTAATAATCTACGAAAAGGCCAAAGCTGGTCTATTTAGACTATGCATTGGGACCCCTCCAAAGTGGAGGAATTTAAGAGAAAAATGTTTAGAAGGCGAGTTTATTAAACAAATGGAAGCAGCGACAGATATTTTACAAGAATATGTAGAAGAATCATTTGAATTATTCATGAGCACTTTAACTTCTTGTATTAAATGTATGAGAAAAGAAATTAAGTTCGCCAAGTTTACTCCATTCGAAAGTCGGTCAACCTGGTTTGATCAAGAATGCCGTGAAGAGAGACAGGAAGCCAGACAGGAAGCTAGAAAGGATCTGACTCGTTATAGAATCACAAAACTTCTTAAAGACAAATAAAAATATAATACCTATAGAAGAATTTATAAATATCTCATTAGGGAAAAGAAAAAGGATTATAGTAATGCCATAAGCCGGTCATTGATGGCAAACTTGAATAAATCAAAAGAGTTCTGGACGATTATCAAAAGTGCTGTACGTAAAACAGCAACTCTCCCAGAAGGAATTCAAAGTAGCGAATGGAAAGGCTATTTTGAACAAATATTCAAGGAATTGAACAAATATTTAAGGAAAGCATAATAATCATGACGAGATATTTCCCACTTTGTAGGAGGTGGCAGAGCATCCCAAACTTGATGCTCACATTACCACTACAGAGATAAGATTAGCAATTCAGAGCATTAGACCAGGGACGTCGCCAGGTCATGATGGGATCCCAGGTGAAAGTTTTAAAGCAGCATGTGATAAAATCACACCATTCCTGTGTAAATTATTTCATAACCTGTTCGAAAATCAGTACTACCCCAAGCACTGGCTGAAATCTGTCGTAGTCCCCATAAATAAAAAGGGTAACAAATTAGATCTTGATAACTATAGGGGTATTTCCTTATTACCCGTACTTAGTACAGTTTTTTTCATCTATATTAGCGAGACGCCTTCGAAACTGGTTGGAAATAGAGAACAATATATGTACAGAACAAGCAGGATTTCGACCAGACCATTCAAGAGTAGATAATGTTTTTACTTTACATTCGATGGCTATGAAACAGGAATACGGACAAGGCAGAGATAAAATGTTCGTCGCTTTTGTCGACTACAATAAAGCCTTTGATTTAGTCAATCGTTCGAAACTGTGGAACATATTGTCAAATGAATGTTTATCTACAAAATCCACTAATGTGCTTAAGATGATGTATTCAAACGTACAGTGCTGTGTTCGTTGGAACCACGAGCTTTCTGACTTCTTCTCGTGTCCAGTTGGCGTAAAGCAAGGAGTAAAAGAGAGCACTTCCCTTTTCCTGGTGTATATTAATACTGTGGCTAAAAATGTTCGAGAGCACGGGAAGCATGGGGTGCAGATGACACCAGGTGCGACCGAACTGTTTGCCTTATTCTTTGCTGACGATGTTGCTCTGTTATCCTCTACAGCAACTGGGTTGCAGAATCAAACAGACACTCTTGCATGTGTGTCGAAAAGCCTTGATATTCAAGTTAACAATGATAAGACTAAAGACGGGGTGGGAACTTAGCAGTAGGTGAAAAGGGTATCTAAATCAGAGAAAATTAAAGGTTGTGAATAGATACAAATATCTTGGTTGTACTTTCACTACTAAGCTATCGCAAGTGCTTCTGTGGAAAAAGATGCGGGTAAAGGCAAACCAAAAAACTGTCCACATTATTAAAACGATGTGGTCGCTCCGAAACACAAGACCCAAAGTATACTTTAGACTTTTCGAGTCTCAGGTACGGTGCAGAAGTATGGGGCCTGCAAAGACAAGACGTGATAGAAAAGGTCCATCTACATGTATTTGCATGCAATAAGTTCATGGATTTGGACATTAGAACACCGAATCATTTTGTGTACGGCGAACTGGGCACATACCCATTGGTTGTTAATAGCACTGTTAAAGTAATAAAATACTGGCTCAGACTGATGAAAATGTCCATGCAAAGGCTACCGAGACAAGCATATGCTATGTTAGTTAACTCGCGTATTCCAGACAACAAGAATTGGCCTTGTATGGTAAAAAATATTCAGTGTAATCCTGGATATGCATACATGTTTGGCTGAATGGAGGGGTAGGGAATGAGAGCTGTTTTCTGAAACAACATAGGCAAAGACTGCAGAATTGTTACCGTCAGTCATGGAACGCACGTAACACACGCAGTGAAAGATTTGTGTGGTATTCTACCTTTAAGGACATATTAGGACAAGAAAAAAATTTCAGTATTCTCACCATCAAAAAGTGTATACATACATTCGTTCGTTTTCGATTGGAAATAAATTATCTCCGAATTAACCAACACTTCAGACCCAACGAAAGGAGAAGTCTTACTGTCCATTTTGTGATGAAGTGGAAAATGAAAAACACTTTATGTTGGATTGGAATATGTATAGACACCTCAGAGAGAGATACATTTCACCCATGTACATCAAAGCTTAAATAGAGTCTATAGATTGCTTTAAAAAGAAACAAAAACTAAAACAACAAGAGACGTTGCAATGTATGTCTTCTACGCTTTGAGACTATGAGAAGGAAAAAAACCTATAGTACTGCGTAAAGATGTTATTACATGAAGAAAAAGAAGAAAAAGAAAAAAGAATATAACGCGTATTGCGTGGCCCTAAGTGGATGTAGAAAGTGGCTTCATCTCTCTATCTGTGGCTGCGTAAGTAACAGATTACCGCAAAACGATGTATAGAGCTAAATGCAATTTAGAAAGGATTCTTCTGAATGCTGTGTATTGTGATTTATTCAAATGGGCAGTCGGTCTAGGAATAAAGTTCAGTTCAGTTCTCTCTCACACAGACAATACTATCGTTTTACAAGTTTGATTCGAATAATTCTGCTCGTAATAACCATGCAAATTCTCCTCTGAAAACAGCAGAACATGTTTCGACACATGAAAGCGGGAGGCACTCATCATCAGTCACAAGAACCTGTGAGATCTGCTGTCGCTTGGCAACAAACACCATTAAGGCAGTTGCCTGGAAGCCTGACTGCACACCAGAAGCACATTAAGAAACATTGACCTCGTCATTATAGACATCCTTGATACTTCTTGCAGAGAAGCAGTGGAATAGTTACGATGATACGTGCCGATATCATTGCTACTTCTTGTAGAAAAGCAATGGAATATTTACATGCTGCGTGCAGATATCATTGCTACTTCTTGCAATGAAGCAATGGAATATTTACGATGCTACGCGTAGACATCATTGCGACTTCTGGCAGAGAAGCAATGAAATATTTACGATGCTACGCGTAGACATCATTGCTACTTCTTGCAATGAAGCAATGAAATATTTACGATGCTACGCGTAGACATCATTGCTACTTCTTGCAGAGAAGCAATGGAATATTTACTATGCTACGTGTAGACATCATTGCGACTTCTGGCAGAGAAGCAATGGAATATTTACGATGCTACGTGTAGACATCATTGCTACTTCTGGCAGAGAAGCAATGGAATATTTACGATGCTACGTGTAGACATCATTGCTACTTCTTGCAGAGAAGCAATGGAATATTTACAATGCAACGAGTAGACATCATTGCTACTTCTTGCAGAGAAGCAATGGAATATTTACTATGCTACGTGTAGACATCATTGCGACTTCTGGCAGAGAAGCAATGGGATATTTACGATGCAACGAGTAGAAATCATTGCTACTTCTGGCAGAGAAGCGATGGAATATTTACGATGCTACGTGTAGACATCATTGCTACTTCTTGCAGAGAAATGATTGCATATTTTCGATGCTACGTGTAGACATCATTGCTACATATGGCAGAGAAGCAATGGAATATTTACGATGCTACGTGTAGACATCATTGCTACTTCTGGCAGAGAAGCAATGGAATATTTACGATGCAACGAGTAGACATCATTGCTACTTCTTGCAGAGAAGCAATGGAATATTTACGATGCAACGTGTAGACATCATTGCTACTTCTTGCAGAGAAGCAATGGAATATTTACGATGCTACGTGTAGACATCATTGCTACTTCTTGCAGAGAAGCAATGGAATATTTACGATGCTACGTGTAGACATCATTGCTACTTTTGGCAGAGAAGCAATGGAATATTTACGATGCTACGTGTAGACATCATTGCTACTTCTTGCATAGAGGCAATGGAATATTTACGATGCTACGTGTAGACATCATTGCTACTTTTGGCAGAGAAGCAATGGAATACTCACAATACAACGTGGTAGTTGGCTTGCCACCTGGTAGCGTGCGGGCTTGAAACTTTGAAATCATGGCAACTACTCGCTCGGTGTCATGCGTAAGATTACCGGTGATTCCGTGAAATTACTGAGAGCATCAAATGGGAAAACATACAGGAAAAAAGTTCACCTACATCGACTAGTGTTTTATGCCGTAGAAACCTTTCGATTCTGCATATTTAGAGGGCAAAGAAACAAACGAGGCAGTCAGTTGATGGGAAGTACACAGAACACAGTAGGAGACATCTAAGTAGCATCGTTAGTGTATGACTTTTCTAGGAGGAAAAAAGAGAGAAACTGGAGACCTACATTTTCCACAGTTGTTTGCGTGTGCAAAATGTAAAGATGTACTATCATCTTTGTGAACCTCTTGTAATCTGTGATGTATTGAAATTCAATTCCCATGTAGTAGACGTAAGCTAGCACCTTATCCTTAACGAAAACAAAGGTCAAAGACCAAATTAGAGCGTTTTAGATTTTTTTATGCCTCAGTGCTATCACAGTCATGTTGTTACCATTCTGTTGTCGAAATGAGCAGCTCTGGAAAAAGCGCCACATAGTACAACGGAAACTGAGCTATACAGAGCTCAGTACTGTACAGTAATGCATTGCACTGCATTTTACTGTATTATATAATACTGAGCTGCTTTGCATTCACTACATTGTACAGTATTGCTTTGCACTGCACTGTAATACGCAATACTGTGCTGCATTGTATTCATTGCACTGTACAGTGCTGCATTGTACTGTATTACATCATACTGTGATGCATTATATTGAGTATACTGTACAGTTTTGTATTCAAAGTGCCGCGCTGTCTTTCCTGCAGAGAATAAAACTTAATGCTTTTTTGTTTGTTTATTGTATTGCAACATAACATGCCGTTTGAAATTGTTAAACACTACTTCACTGCGTTACCTTTCGTTGCTTTGTATTACATTGTATTGAATTTGTCTTTCACTGAGTTGTGTAGCATTATAAATATACTGCCTTCCAGACTACAGATTTAATGGCCGAAGACCCGTGCAAAATACAGTTGAATGGCATGAGATGCTTGTACATTCACAAACACCGGCCTCTGACATTTTCTCTGCATTCTTTCTTTAACGCACACCCTGACCTGCTGAGGAAAAGGCAGCAGGCACATTTACTCAAGACGCCTTGGGACTAAAATTATCTTAAATGCCACAAAGGTTGGCAAGAACGAACTTTCTGCTGCAATGACAGAACTAGCGGCACCCGGGCATATTCCTATACTCCCTCTGGACTCAAACTGAATGTGTTTAGTTACAGCCACACAAATATAAAATGCTAGAGCAGCTCTGTGACAGAAAATAGTATGCTTTTTCGAGTTAATCTTTGACCTAAACCCAAAATTGTAGCATCTCTGATCTGCTGTCTTCCGTATTATCTGTTCTTGTATAAACTAAAACTATTCCCTGCTACGTACATAGATGATTCCATTTGTAAAAAGAGGGCTTCTGCATAAGGACAAAGATCTCTCTCTCTCTCTCTCTCTCTCTCTCTTTCTCTCTCTCACACACACACACACACACACACACACACACACTGTTCTCATGG
This sequence comes from Theodoxus fluviatilis, assembly GCA_034096865.1. Classification (NCBI taxonomy): domain Eukaryota; kingdom Metazoa; phylum Mollusca; class Gastropoda; order Cycloneritida; family Neritidae; genus Theodoxus; species Theodoxus fluviatilis. Next base: position 6,677 of record JAWQFJ010015779.1, read on the forward strand.
CACAGAGAGCCTCTATAAACTGCTTGCTTGAGAAACGAGGCAGGGACTGGAAGATGGAAGATGCCCGAGAGAAAAGGACATCACTGAGTTACAGCAAAAAGGCGGGTGGGTTTAAGGTAAAGGGTGGGTTGTGAGCAAGGCGTAGAGTGGGGTGGAGCAGAGGTGGGGTAGAGGGTGGGGGTGGGGGGTTGGGGTGGGGAAGTAAAGAAGACGGGGTTGGCAGTGAAAAGGCCCTTTGCCTGCGGGCAGCATGCAGCACCTGGCAGATCAGAGCTACTAATCAGACTGCAAGCTACGCCATCACGCTATGGCTGACGTCAACAAAAAGTAAAGGCCAACAGCAACAGACCCCTCTGAAGTCTGCCCAAAGCCCGCCTCTCTACTCCACAGTGTGTTGACAATTCAAGCTTAGCCGCCATCATTGCTCTCACCTCAACTATAGCATGAATTCCCTACTCCAGATATACTTTAGTGGCTTCCATGTCTTTCGGGCCATTTCTCTTTCGAAGAGGTTTGAATGCATTTTCACCTCCCCACCCACAACCCTTCTCTCTCTCTCTCTCTCTTAATCTGTCTCTCTCTTAATCTGTCTCTCTCTTAATCTGTCTCTCTCTTAATCTGTCTCTCTCTTAATCTGTCTCTCTCTTAATCTGTCTCTCTCTTAATCTGTCTCTCTCTTAATCTGTCTCTCTTAATCTGTCTCTCTCTTAATTTGTCTCTCTCTTAATCTCTGTCTCTGTCTTAATCTTCATCTCTCTCTCTCTATCTCTCTCTATCTTTCTCTCTCTCTCTCTCTCTCTTACACACACACACATACACACACACACACACATGCACACACACACACACAAACACACACACATGCACACACACATGTACACACACACACACACACACACACACACACACACACACACACACACACCACGCCATAACCTCCACTATGAATATGAGAGATACGTAAATCTTAGCTCTGCAGTGATCCCGACTGTCAGTAAGTTGGCATTTCAAAGCGGTTACAGTGCAGAGAAGCTGGTGGCGAGACACACCTACACCCAAACACAGCTGTGAAGAGCCAAGCAGTAGGTGTGGCGACCGCCGCATCAACACCAGCTAGTCAGACAATTAAAATAACCAGGTTTTACGCCAAGCGTTGTGTCTAAGTGATTACCAGCAGCGTCAGAATGTCATTGGGAAGGGAAGAGGGAAGAAGGGGGAGGGGCGAGGCGGGGGTGGGTGGGGGGCGGGCCGAGGGTGGACGGGGGGGGGGGGGGGGGGGGGGGGGAGGGGGAGAGGGGGCGGGGTAAATGGCGGGAATTTAAAAAGGACTTGAACCTAGATGGATGCGGCAAGTACAGGTGACCCTAGGTGTACGCACCAGTGGATGATGAGTGTTTCCAAATTAAGCACGACATGTCTAGTTATTTTTGAGAGTACACAGCTCTGACACTTAGTAATCCACAGTTGTCATGCATCGTTTTGTAAAGTATTATCGAGAGTTCAAGCCAGGTGGAATGGAATCATAGGAAGAGTTCAAGCCAGGCGGAATGGAATCATAGGAAGAGTTCAAGCCAGGCGGAATGGAATCATAGGAAGGAGAAGCAGACAGACACAGAGATCCAGCAAAAGCACAAGGAGCTGGAAGACGACGACACGGTGGGGAAGGAAGAAGAGGGAGAGCTGGAGAAGAAGGAAGCAGCAGCAGCAGCAGGAGAAGGAGGAGCACGAAGGGGGCGAGCAGGAGGTGGAGCACGAAGGGGGCGAGCAGGAGGAGGAGCAGGAATAAGAGCAGGGGGCAGTGAGAGCTCCAGGAAACGCGGCAGAAGAAGCAAGCGCAGGACCAAAGACAGTAGGAGGGGGAGGAATGGGAAGCGGAGGAAAAGAAGCAGTAGTAGCAACAGCAGAAACAGAAAGACTCGGAGTAAAGGGACAGACGGACGAGCAGGGGCTAGAGAAGCAGGAGTATACAGAGACGAGCGATCACTACCACCACTGCTGCCGTCCTCTGAATGCTCAGTCTACAGTCAGAGCTGAGAAGCATCTTTAAATCCACCATTGCTACGAACAATCTGTTCGCCCTTGCAAAACCCAGTGACAACGTACTTTTCTTTCTGGCGTGTAGAGCCAAGTCTCCAGTCAGTCTGGAGGTGACGCCGCGTCCTGGCCACAATTCCCGAGGCTTCTGTCACTGGAGAACAGTGGACCAAACCAACCGGAAAGGCGGCAAGAAGCTCGAGCAAATGAAACAGGTAGATTAAAGGGTTCACGTGCAGAAGCTTTAATCATTCAGGCTGCCATCGGATTTGAGACGGTGATCTGAGAGCCCGTGTGTGCTTTTGATGATTGGAGTAATTGGACTCGCATCCTCCCGCAGCCACAGGCGGCCTGCGGACTAAATGAAGCGCTAATGATCTCCCTTGATGCGGGGATTTCGCCCTCCAGCAGGTCGAGGCAGAGTTATCGCCCTTGTGGTCACTAGGGGCGCAGCATCAAGCTTAGCTTGGCGAGTATGGCTACACAAGTACGTGTGTATTCCTCACACCCTGACAGCTCATCCCCGACTGAGCCCCCGTGACATACTTGATTTCACGAGAGCACCGGTCATTAAATTAGAAAAAAGATTAAGGAACTATTTAAACCCTTACCACACTGTTATCAAAACCCTTTATGAATCCTTTGTACGCTTTCAAAGAAGTTCTGAGGACGCAGCTTGAGATGGCTCCGCAATTGAGTGGGAAGCGAAGACTTTTCCATCAATAAAATGACGGTTCGCAGCAAGTGTTAGATACACATTCTGATCAGGAGCTTTGATGGACACACCTACGCATTTGGATGACCAGTACAGCCAGACGCCGAGTAATCACGTTTTTCACGAGATTTTTAGGCTTGGTTTTTTTCACATTCTTTTCTCTCCAACAGACAACAGTTGGAGCAAAAGGGCAGAGAAGATAATAAAAACACATTTTACGTCGGGTTTTTTTTAGCATGCATATCTGTCTCTCTTTTTCATTCTTAGAAAGTATTGGAAACGACACGCGACATCTAGCTCTCTCTCTCTCTCTCTCTCTCTCTCTCTCTCTCTCTCTCTCTCTCTCTCTCTCTCTCTCTCTCTCTCTCTCTCTCTCTCTCTCTCTCTCATACGTGCACACACATCAACTTTACACTTATGTGCACTAACACATTAATTGTATTAATTGCGTGCGCAAACATATACATGTACATACACACGTACACACACGCTCACGCGCACACCTACACACACACACAGATATACTCACACACATATACTCACACACATACATGCACTCACACATACTCACACACTCAAACACACACATGCACGCACGCAGGCACACACACACACACACACACACACACACACACACACACACACACACACACACACGCACACATAATATGCATCACATCACATCACATCACATCACATCACATCACATCACATCACATCACATATGTTGCTCATCGGGAGGCGTGAAGAGGAGCGAAAAGCCACGCCTACCTCCACGTTACGGTCCAGGTGCCCATACTGTCTGCACACGGCATGACTCTCTCATGATGGCCCGCAGCCTGCTCGGACTTGTGAAGGTCTCTGCAACAAACGCATCACTCAATACATGTTGGTTTTTGACTTCGGCTAAACGACCCGCAATGTAAACGTACAGAAATCGAAGCTCACACTTCGCGGATAGAAAAGGATAGGCGATGATCAGAGTTCGCGCTGCAACACTCGTTAATGCGTTGTACGGGTGCATCCCTGACAAATCGTGTTTGCTGTGAAGGGCGATAAAAAGGAAATAGACTCTGCAACGACTCGCGATCGAGGGAGGATACTCGATAAAGTCCGGGCGTAATTTTTGATCGTGAAAAAAAACTAACCAAAAAGGAGCCTTAGAAACCAAAACTATAAAAGTTCTTTACATACTATTTCTGTCATTTTTCACAGTATGATAAGCAACCAGGCCACCATTTCAATATGTGCAGAGTGCTGCCTAAAACATCCTTAATAAACTCCTTTTTCAACAAGAGCCTCCTTGATATGCGACTTTATAAAAACGTGTGAGTCATGTGAGTATCGACAAGCGCCAAATTAAAGAAAAAAATTTCTGCAAAAACTTTGGGGGGCAGGGGGTGGGGGTGGGGCGCGGGTGGGATGGGGGGTGTCATTGGAAGTTGTTGAGTATTGGTTTCAGAGGCGATAGGTGCTTTTTCCTCCAACTAAATTTCTTCCTCCTCTGTTGTGGAGAGCACGCCATCAGGGGGAGATAACACAGTTTCATGAAGCTTTGTAAATCCGGGCAGGGCCGCGCAGCCTCATCTTTATTTCTCGATTGCCGTACAGATCAAATCAAAATCAGAGCATTGCGGCCTAGCTCCGAGGCTCCCAAGTGGAACAAGAAGATCGAGGATGAACACGACAGGATATAGACAATTCGAATGAAGAAAAAAATTCAAACATGTAGCCTTTGGGCGCGTTTGTTTGGCCCAAAATCTCGAGAGAATCGCGAGGGCTAGGAGTTTCCTACGTTCCTCGCTCATAAGGACGCACTCGCCGTGAAGGCGGAAAGCCGATGGAGGTCCAGAGCTCCCTCGATGCTTCCCGCTGCAGAGACTCGGATGAGCCAAAATGGCAGAGACAGTACGAGTTTGGCTGGTGTTCAGAGATAACAGTGCCTGTAATGTGCTTCTAAGGGTCCGAGAATGGAAAACTGTACGTACACGGAATTATTTGCTGTTCGAGTGTTCATTTGAATATTTAGAGGAGCAGGTGTATAGGTTATTTCTGGACAAACACTGCCGAAAAAAAAGTATTGCTTGCAAACATGCAACACCGTATACGTACGCTCTATGAATTATGTCCATTGGATTGATCGAACTGAATCGGGGCATAACATTTTCGACAATATTGTCTACAGTTGAACCCGGGTTGCTTTTTTTCGTTGAAAAAGTTCCCGTGCCATTCGATATGACACGGTGTGTTCTATCAAGTGAAAAACTTTTGTGATGTCTGTATCGTCAGTTATTTCGTCTATCGGCAAATTCTTCACCGACTCTGGCGCCAGGACGCAGCCATGTTCTTCCGCCTTGCCAGTTAATGATTGGCCGTTTTCTAGTTGTAGGAGCGTCTCGCCATCGAGGGAGAATCTCGAGATTTTGGGCCTAACAAACCCGCCCTTTCTTCTCATCAACGTTGTGTTCGCGCTGGGCGTCAAACGCACTATATCAAAACATACTGGTCCCTAAGAGAAGGCCGCTGTCAATACAATTACAATATTTATCATGACACGTGTACAATTAACACTGGATTCATCTGTCTCTTTCGACAAGAATTGTTGAAAGAAAAGATCTGAGATCATTTACAAAATCTACAACAGCGTTTCATAAAAAGGGCATGATTCTACAGAATTCTATAGAATAGAATGTAAGCAAGGTTCAAATAATCTTGAAAGCTACAAAGTATATAACGCCCAGGACGTTTGTTTTACTGGCAAATATGTGATGTTCGAGGCAACAAGAATCATTGGTAACATCTGATGTAGGAATGTCTAAAAATCAATGCTTGCAACTAACATTCAAGTAGTTTGAAGTTATACCAAAGAACATAGACATAAAGAAGCGTCACTCCTGTATCTTGTATAGTAAAAATGCAGGACGAGATATTGCTTACGTCACATGTATTTTTTACGTCACATTCACTCGCGAGTAATTTCCCTTGTTTTTGGATGTATACATAATTATAGTATTGATTTCGCCTGCCTTACATCCAAAAGCAAGGGACGCAACTCTAAATCTCGTCCTGCATAAA
>JAWQFJ010015779.1:17500-28940 GCA_034096865.1 Theodoxus fluviatilis
CAAGGGATTGCGGAGTTTGGATATAGGAGGGAGGGACGGACCGGTCAACCAGTTCGGCTCTGGATCTCAGGCAAACGAGACCTATGCCACTCCCGTCTATGCCTGGCGGTCACCAGAGGCGAAGCGACCCTTCCCACCAATTTGTTGCCCAAGATTCAATGTGAAGAATCTCCAACCATGCCCTCATCAACAAGCCTGCCATCATCAACAAGTCGGATGAGTAGACTGACACCTGTCCTCTCCCTTTCTCTCTCTCTGTCCTCAGTCCCCTGTGTATGTAAAATGAACTTTGGAAAAAGGAACTGAACTTTTCCGAATGAACCCCTCTCCTTAGTGGTGAACATTAATAGGAAATGAAACTTCAAGGACTGAATCTTTTCTTTATTTTGTGGTTGCAACCATATAATTAACTTTTTGTGTTTAATCTTTGGAAACCGGCATGGTTATTGGCCATTAGTATTGGTACAGTTACTTTGTTTGTCTTGAATATCTTTATACATTAAAGAAATAGTTCTATTCATGGTAACCTGTGTTTGCTAGTGATTTGTGCATGGCAGGAGGCATGTAAAAAATATGAGCCAAGTGAATCATCAAGGTTCAAAGCCATTCCGAATCCAGGACGAAAATTTATATCATACCCCTAAATTAAGAAAATCAAGGGGACGGCTATGTAACATCTGGCGACAGAGAAAATTGAATACACATTCTTCTCAAACAATGCTGAAATTACTGCACAAGACATCACTGGATTTCTCCGTAACGCAGGCGTAACAAACAAAGAGCCATTGCATTTATCTTCATGACAATAGTTAAATGGGGGAAGTGACAGTTTCATAAGAGCCGCTGTCTCCTATTGCCTTACCCGCCACAGTGTGATACCTAAACAGCCTTAGCAGTTTGCTGTTCTAGAACGCTCAGCCCTCCTGAGCTGACCTGGAGCCGGTTTTACAAACAGGAGGTTTCGATGGTATAAGCCCGGATGCCGTAAGTACCCTATTCCAGCAGCTGTCGGCATAGTTCGGACGATTGCCATACGCTATTCCAGCGGTGTTTTACGAAGCACCAATTTGGGTCGACTTAGCTATGGCAGCGAACCTAGCCCGCAGGGTGCCCGCTGCATGACGTTGACTTTAGCATATGAGATCATCGCTCCAGCCTCAGCTCGCACTTTTCCCAACAAACTCGTGAAACCCTGGTGTACATCGACACACATTTTCTCAATTAAAAAAATTAATCAATTTAATCTGAACAGTATTTTCATAACATAGATGCAATTTAAATGTATCGTATTCGTGGCATCAAACAACACTAGCTTTGTACACAATGTCAACAGATGCTTCGGCATGTAAATGCGTCAACCTGCATTTCCATTTTTAAAATGTAGGAGCTTTCACGACCTTTTGATGCATTCAACATACAGCTTTGATAAATTCATGCTGTTCATGGCTTACATTTTCTTTGGATGGGATTCTGGTATCCCCAAATACAGCGTTTTCTGTGCGAACCGTAGACATATCCGCCATTTAATTGTGCAAATAGTCGCGAGAACGCGAGAACGAGGCTCTAAAGTCGCCCGGCATAGGCGTAGGGCACCTCACTGGCTGCCCTAAATTTCGACCCTCCTATTCCAGCCGCTGGATGCCGTAAGTCCTTGTGGCAGCTTTATAAAACGGTGACCCCATGGGCTGAGGGGGTGGAAGAAATTTGAGTCATCTGCACCCCCTATTCCGTCGCTATGGCATGGGGGGAAACAATTGTAAAACCGGGCCCTGGCCTTGACACCGGCCAAGTGCTTGCTGGGAATCCAGCTCCGCTCTGCACGCCAGGCCCACCCAATAATGCATTATTCGTCTGCCTACAGGATCTTCTGTGTCCGTCAAGCACGTCTCCAGTTGGTAGTGCATGTTAAGGCTTCAAATTCGCCTGACTGGCCAACCGTGTGCCCTCGCTAGTCCATAGTGTCCCAGAACTTGTACAGTGCTGGTAGGTGGAGCTCCACCAGATTGCTCACGACCACACCACGTGCAAGACGAAAGTCATTACTGTGAACTGCCGTCCATATGTCTGATCTTGTGATTATAGCAAGATATGGAATCGATGTGTGCGAGTCACCACTTATTAAGACTGCATATCCAGACATCAGCAGTTTGAAGATATACCGAAGTTTGTTTTAGCAATAGTTGTTGTTCATATGAATGTTTGTTTTAATTCAAATACATCTCCACGATTTAGGTTCCATTTTCTTTGATTTGAAAACACTTCGGCAGATCAAGAGGAGATCAGAGGGAAGATTATTTCTCGACCGTCTTTTCGTCTAAAGCAGCACCAACGTGTACAAGTGCGAAAAAAATAAAGCACCTCGCCTTTTGAGCACGCAGATTTTTGGAGATAATCGAATCACTGTCTATGGCAGGACTTCCTTTTTCAAACATGACAGAAGTTGGTCAGATCAGCGGCTCAAGTTCTTCCCCAGCTGTCACATTGATCGATGAAACGCAAAGACCTACGTGCTGGTCATCAGACTCTACAGCCAGATGCCATGGCTGCTCCTCTCCTTTCTCCCTCCCCACCCCTTCCCCGCTACCTTTCCTGCCTTGTCATATTAATCAGCCCCTTGCCAGACCTTCCGTTTCATTCAACACCCTCCCCCCAATTTTTTCACACACACACACCCTCCTTTTCTCTTCACCGTTCTAGTCCTCACCCACCCCACCTCTCCCCCTTTGTCACTTCTCTTTTTCGTCTACCCTACTCTCTCTCCACAGCACTGTTTTCAGCGCCCTCCTCCCTCCCTTCTCCCTCCCTATGCCCCCCCCCCCCCCCCACTACCCCCTCCCTTCCTTCCTCTCCTCTTTACCATCATGCTTAAGTCCTTCCTCATACACATCTTTCTTTCCCCCTTACCATTCGCCACCCATTCTTCTTTTTCTCTCCATTTCAACCCATTCCTCCATGCATCCCCTCTCCAAATGCTCCTTCCCTTAAAGAACTCACCCACTGCAAATCCTTCTCCCTTTTTCACTCTCTCTCTCTCTCTCTCTCTCTCTCTCTCTCTCTTACCAACTCGTAGACCGTTTTCTCCTCCCCTCCTGCACCCCGCCGCTCCCTCTATTCCTTCCTCCTACACGCCAGAGACGCCATCAATACCACACCCAAACATCTGTCCAGTAGATCGTTCTCCCAGTCGAGCGACAGGCTCACCTGGGCACGGCCTGACCAGTGGAGATGGCAGCTGCCATCGGCAGTCAAGATTGCGAGAGAGCGAGGCGTCAAGTGCACGGCGTTCTTTGTCTTGGTAAACTCCAGCAGCAGGCTTCTCTCTAATGAGCGCACTGATTCGGCTCAGAGAACAAACCGACAAATGCACAGCGACATTGTGGAGACACAGACGGACAATGGGGAAGCTCATCATGCTCGTATGCGATGCGGAAGTCCCCAGACACGCTACCCAGCAGTGAAGTGGAGGACCAGCAAAGCGCCAGGAGCAGCCACGGCCCGGCGTCGTTGTAGGAAACATTGTCAGCTGGACCAGCACACGCACCATGTAACGAGGGGGGGGCAGATCGATGAGGCGCCATCAAGAAGACAGTGACTATTGCATTCGATGAATATACATCCACAAGACGACTTCTATTAACGGCTCCAAACGAGTTCGGAAGGATATTGGGCGCGAATGGCATTGGTTTGGTGTTGGGAAAGCAAGTCATCTTGATTACAGATGCAAGTAAAGATGAACGGCAGAAGATATGGAACAATGTGGCAGTGGACAAACACACATTTTAATCCTGCTTATCGCACTTCTAACCACAGATTAGCACATTACCCCGTTGAAACAGATAAACATACAATTGTACTTAAAATCGTTTATATCAATCATCTTCTCCATCCAAAAGTAAATTGTCTCCTCCATTCCAAAGTAATTTCACGCCAGGCAGCAGAAGAGCTCGCATTTCATACTGACAACGACAATACCAAATCAAGCTTTCCCTAAATATTTTTTCACGCATTCAACCTGTTATGCATTCTGTGAACCCGAGTCAGAAGTGACTCTGGCACAGTTCGCAATGAATGAGTAATAGACTTGACCCTTCGCATTACCGCATTGCGCAAAAAATAGTTTGTTCTGATACTATTTTTTCTCCACTTTTTACACAAATCTTTCAGTAGTCAAAACTTGTTTACATTTCAACACAAACATTTTTTTTATAGAATAAACTCTTGTTTATTGCCTCAACAAAAGTAAGTTATGAGTTTTGTGCGAAATAGTCTTAGAACTACTTTAACGGCGTATGTCAGGGAGCAGATCGGCCATCTCACAAGCCTCTCATGTGACCCTCATTTGAAATTTTCGGACGAAATCCTTCCATCACGTGATGTCAACTGTGCTAGAGACTGTTTCGCCGGTAGGCGAAGTCTCTAGTAGACTGGAATGCTCGTTATGCTTTCTCTGTATCATTACCCTCAAAGATGGCATTCATATACACCTACATGACACATGATACCGCTATTGGCCACCCCAGCTGCCAATTAGGTGCAAATGGAAAGCCACACCCCACAGCTCGAATGAAAAGTTCTTGCGAATGATTATGCAGCAAATTCCTACCCTGGAGACCACCCAGACATAGATGATGTCACGCAAGTTACTGACACCAGTCCCTCGTGTTTACTGGATACGCCACAGCTCATGCTTCGTATCAAACGTACATGAACGTCTTGAAGTCAATAGCATCCAATTATTTTTGTAACAAGAAGGGCAAAGCCCATACGACTCACATGCTTGACCTTGACCTTTACACCACCTTGACCTTTACATGACCTTGATCTTAAGGTGTCCTTCAAGGTCAAGGTCAAACAACTAAACCTAGCAATGACATCATACACTAAGAACTGCTTTACAAATTTTTCCTACCAAAATGCACGTGACCTTGACCCAAGGTCAAGGTCATCCAAGGTCACGCAACAAAAAGCTGTTAATTTAAGACATAGGAAGCACAATCGTGCTTATTGGCACTTTCTACCATGAGATATGGTCACTTTTAGTGGTTCACTACCCCATTTTGGTCACATTTCATAAGGGTCAAAGTGACCTTGACCTTGATGATATGTGACCAAATGTGTCTCATGATGAAAGTATAACATGTGTACTACAATGTTATGAAGTTTGGAAGAGTTATCTTCCATAGTTCAGGGTCAAGGTCACTTCAAAATATGTATACAATCCAACTTTAAAGAGTTCCTGTGACCTTGACCTTGAAGCAAGGTCAAGTCACTGTGTATGTTTTTGTACGCCTTGTCATCCTACACTATCATGCCAAATTGGGTGTTGATAGATTAATAGTCTCCGAGAAAAATCCAACGTTAACGTTTTTAACGGATTAAAGGACGCCCGGACGCCCGGTCTGCCCGGTCGCCCGGACGCCCAGACGGACAACACAGGTGACCTATTATGAAAGTATAACATGTGTACTACAGTGTTATGAAGTTTGGAAAAGTTATCTTTCATAGTTCAGGGTCAAGGTCACTTCAAAATATGTATACAATCCAACTTTAAAGAGCTCCTGTGACCTTGACCTTGAAGCAAGGTCAATCAAGCTGGTATCAAAAGATAGGGATTACTTTGCCCTATACACCATATATAGGTCAGGTATCCAATCTCAAAAACTTCAGAGAAAATTGGGAAAATGTGAAAAATGGCTGTTTTTTAGACAACATTTATGGCCCCTGCGACCTTGACCTTGAAGCAAGGTCAAGTCACCATGTATGTTTTTTGAGGCCTTGTCATCATACACCATCATGCCAAATTGGGTGTTGATAGACTTAATAGTCTCCGAGAAAAATCCAACGTTAAAGTTTTTTCACGGACGCCCGGACGCCTGGACGCCCGGACGGACGACACGGGTGAGTACATAGACTCACTTTTGCTTCGCATGTGATTCAAAAACTGAGACTCTCACATCTGGTTCAATAGCCCGAGAAAATAGATATGCATGCTTCGATTTACAGATGTGCGACCTATGAATCCTGAGCTACATATTCCTCATTTAAATTCGATAGAACCAAAATGTTTGAATGTAAACAATGGGAAACACCTGAAACCAAGCACACGAAGAGATAAACGCGGAAATGTCGAGTATCAAAAACCTGAGACGATCCAAAGGTCTTTAACACAAAGCAAGTTCAAAGCTTTCTTCTGTGTTCTGGCTGCTTGTAAAAGAGAAACATGACAAATGAAAATACACATATCCATGAGTGACTGATTCGACAAAAGATACATAAAGACGCTGGAGCGAATCGCCAGAAAACGCAACTAAAGGGCAATGTTCAATTTGACCTATTTCTAGCTTTGGAGACCATATTACTAGCATCTAAGAGGGTTTCATAGATAATTACAGCATAAATGGTTGTTTAAATCACAGTTTTAGAGAATGATTCACCTTTCAGTGTCTGAAAAGGACCGATTTTGCGGGGCTAGAATCGAGAATTCCAACCTCCAACGGCTTCCTTACTGGTACATTTGACTTCATTCTGAAATTGTCAGTTTTTTGCGGTTTTCTCTGCTCATTTACATTTGAGTCTGTTGTATAATAACTTTATAAAACGCATTTGACCTCGTTGCTGGGACAGGACTTTTTACAAGCAATGCCTCTGTCAATTTCAACGGCAGTGTTCTCAAAACGACTGATTTGTAGTAAGTCGACTCAGTTCAGTTCAGTCTCTTAACCCTGGGATGGGTTGTTGAGGCACCACTGATGACTTTCGGACAATCTTCCTTCATCGATCTCTATCCTCTGTGGCTCGCTGTTAGTCAGCAAAGGTCAAGCCTGTCCACTCTTTGATGTTGTCTTCCCACCTCTTTCTCTGCCTGCCTCTCCTTTTCACACCTGGTACGGTACCTTGCAGGATGGTCTTGGCCAGTCCACTGCCTCTTGACATGTGACCGTACCACTTCAGCTTTCTGCTTTTCACGATTGAGAGCAGGTCTTCGTACTGTCCAATTGCTCTCCTGATCCTGTTGCTGACTTCCTCATTCGTGACATGGTCTTTATATATATGAGATGTTCAGAATCTTGCGGTAGCATCTCATATACAGGGCTTGTATCCGTCTCTGTAGTTCAGATGTGAGTGTCCAGGACTCGCATGCATACAAGAATACGGAGATGGCCAGCGTGCACATGAGCCTGATCTTCGACGCGAGAGTGATATTTCTGTCACGCCATATTGGCTTCAACTTTGCCAATGCTGCTGTTGTTTGTGCTATCCTGGACATTATCTCTGGTTTGGACCCTTCATCAGTCACAATAGATCCCATGTATTTGAAGTTGTTCACAGCTTCCAGTTTTTGGCCCTTCACTTTGATTTCCATTTTGAAGCCCCGAGGGTTGTTCGTCATCACCTTGGTCTTCTCGGCACTGATCTCTATGCCATATGCCTGTGAGGTCTTGTCCAGGACCTCGACAAGACTAGTCAGCTCCTCCTCACTTTCTGCTAATCCATCAATGTCATCAGCAAAACGTAAGTTGGTGATCTTTCTGCCACAGATGCTGATTGATCCTTCGTGGTCGGCTTGGGCATCAGTCATTATCCTTTCGAGGAAGAGCTTGAAGAGAGTGGGGGAGAGTAGACAGCCCTGTCTGACTCCGACCGTTGTCCTGAACCATTCGCCTTTGGGACCATTGAACAGGACTGCGCTGGTCGTTCTATCATAGAGATGTTCGACGACTTTGATGATCTTGGAGCTGATGTTGTAGCTTCTCATTGTGGCCCACAGCGCAGCATGCCAGACTCTGTCAAATGCTTTCTTAAAGTCTATAAAGACATGGTACAGATCTTGTTGGTGTTGTAGCTGTTTCTCACACAGGACTCTCAGATTGAAGATCTGTTCGGTGGTGCTACAAGTCGACTACAATCTACTATAACTTTGTTTGAATTATATATTATTTTATCAATTTACAGTCTAGTTCTATAGTTTTTCATTACTAATGACTCGGAATCTTTAAATCCGATTTTACGTACCTTTTGCTCGATCAGGTCATACATTCAGTTTCAATATGACGAATGAGAATTGCGAAGATCTAAGCCAAGGCATCAAAACTAACTTCTAAAGAGCTGCAAATGCTCACACGCATCCACATTAAATTTAGAATGAGCTGGCCTAAGAAAGAGTGTGCCTCCTTCCAATTATGCGTTCCATCTAGTCACTTAATACTTTTGACGTAACATTCAAAGTCAATTAAGCACAAGCTTTTCACATCCGTAGCCTATGAATACTGTGACATTTAATAGAGATGAATCTAGTCCAATTGCTTCAACGATTGAACGAGTTACTCTTCTGTTTAAATAAAGCTACAATTAAATACTAATAAATATATGATTATGCTAATTTTTAATTATAATATTCTTGCTAGAACCTTGCGAAATGAGGCTGCCGCGTGGGGTGACACTGCACGGACAGAGTGCAGTGGAATATTCAAATATAATTTAATTTTACTTCGTAACTAAGTTGCCACTGTAGAACTTGGCACACTCTGCAAAAAGGACGCTACGTTGATGAGGTGCAGTTTCCCAGCAGAACCTGTTGCAAATCACTAGAAGCACTGTCTTTACAGTTTCAAATCTGTTTAAAATTTTCTGAGCTCTCAACAGATGTCCAATACAGAGAAAATATTGTCTTTTGACTTTGATCAAATCAGTTATAACGACTCAGTAGAGAACTCCCTTAGTTGACCCCAGAATGTGTGATAAGACTTAAGCCTACACATGCAGCCGCTCGTTAAGTATCCATGGATCAGCAAACTGTCCACTTTTATGAAAAGACTTGGGGGAAGAGGTTGAAGGACCCCCCAAAATCTGCTGTTTTCTCCAAAAAGTTATAACGCCTAGAACCTTCGAAAATGCACAAAGGGAACTGTGGAAACAGAAGCTACGTGGCCGCAACTGAAATGAAGGAAGGAAGGAGTGAATGAATCAAATAATGAATGAATGAATGAATGGAGCTTCACGGTCCATCATTCTCTGTGGACTATGTAAAGTAGTTGACCACGAAATAGTTAGAGTTGGTTAGAGCAAGAGCAAGTCAAGTTTCAGTTTCCGAAGTGAATGGCCCCTTACGAATTGCGTATGGAGTCGCAGTGGGTCTATTCTCGCCCCATCTCACAGGAGGCCCGCTACCGGAATACCATGGATGAGCTGGCCAAGGACGAGGAGCAGCGTAGTGAGACCTGTCTTGCTGCCCAGCATACCAGGGCGTATAACATGCAGTAAGCAAGTAAGTAAGTAGGCCTTGGAGATACTGCAGTCAGAAATTATGTAGATCAGGCTTACCAGACACTAAACCTGTCAGGCCATTCTGTCTACCCTTATACCCCCTCCCCCTCCCCCCGGCATCTAAGCTGCTTAGGGCTGTCTGTCTTTGGACACTGAGCTACTAGAGTAGGCCCCGAAAGCTCTGAAGTCCGGGGATCCAGTTGACGAGATAGGTATCCAGTGGCATCAACGTGCATGCAGCTGCATATATCATATGCTCCCGAAGCTCTCTAATGTCCAAAAGCCCGTCTGCGTTCGACTTCAACGGCAGCATAAAAGTGCTGCCCACAACTCTGGGAATTCTTCTTGCAGAGCTATTCGCGTCAGAAGCACTTTAATGGGCAGGCCCAAGCGCTGTTGAATGTTGTCTGCCCACTGGTGACCATCAAATTTTGCACTGTGACTTGACTTTCATTTCTTTACTGAAGGACCATTACGCTAACGACTGCCTCAAATTAAGGAGGGCCTGAAAGGTCTACACTGCAGTGCGGATGTTCTGTGGCACCTCCGGGCAATAAAGAAGGTACAACGCCAGTTAATTCCCTGTTTAACACCTCAGACCGATTTTCCAGTATGATATGAAATGGGTATTAGGGTGGTCAATGACCTGACAGGCGTCAGAATTAGCACACTATGTTTTTGTTCTCCGCAAATAATTCCTTTGCCCAACATTGCATGACCTCAAACTCCCAGGTGATTCAAATCGCCCACGCCTAAGCAGACGGCCACCCAGCCACTCCTGCAAGGCAAACGTGGAAGGTCGAACGAGGGTTGCATTGTCTTGAAGCAATGAGAGCCCTCGTTAGGCTCAGCTGCCAGAAGCAGAGAAGAAGCAATGAGAGATGAAAGGAACATAGGAAAGATGGCAGGAAATATGAAAGACAGAACAATAACAATGTGTTGTTAAGAAGGTATACAGGATTAAAAGGCAGAAGGATCAAAAGATTTCTTTAATGAGCAGCATGCAGAAGTGGTCTTGTAATGTCAAACTGGCCATTTCAATGAGCTGTCCTCCCCGGAAACTATCATTGCCGTGACAGAATAATCCGCAACGAACTCGCTCTTTGGGTCATAGGATTCGAAAATCTGTAATACATGTAGATAATAGTCGACACCCTTATTGTGGATATTTCTTAACAAATCGCTACAGCACATTAGGTGTAAAAACACATCTGTTAGAATAAACAAGCTTAAAATGAACGAAACAGCAAAAATTCTTTTAAAATCCGTAGACCTCTGGAAAAAGAATCTTCAAACAAATTATACGGTGTTTAGGTGAAGAAAGAAAACAACTCAGAATAGTCAGTTCAGAAGAAATGCAACTGAAACGCACAGAGACCGGAAACACAAATGTTGAAATGTGGTATGAACGCTGTTGGGAGGAAGCTACAAGTTGATGCTACTGAACAGTAGGACCATGCACTAAGCACAGTGGTGATAATAGTAACGAGCCCCCACCCCAGTCCCCACCCCCCACTCCTCCCTTCCTCTCTCCATTTCAACATGAACAGATCTCTGGTTCAACTTTCCTCCCTCAGGCTGGAGGACCATGTCCTTGGCTGCCTAATGAGATATACATTCTTTCAGAGAAAGCGGCCCTCAAGGAATTTCGACTCTGGTATCCCAGTGACGGGGAAACGAGACACCTATGCCAGCAATGCCCTTTAGAAAATTGACTCATTGTTTCCCTCCTTGAGAGCTCAGATCTTTCCTTGCCACGCAATTCCGAGTGCCTTCCGTCATGTCTTTCTCTCTCATCTAACCAGTTCATATCTAACGTCATACATCCTCCTATGAGTCTCCCGTCAAAGCTGTCTACCTCATCAAGGCTGACTTCATCCTAGATGCAGCCTTTTCACAAAGGCTTAGAAGATGAATATAACAAAATGGAGTGCAGTGAATTATATACTCATGCAGCTTTTCTCAGGACAACACATCCCAGTTTCCGTGGCAGCTTCCTCGCTGTGTCCGTGTGTGTGTGTGCGTGTGTGTGTGTGAGTGTGTGTGTGTGTGTGTGTGTGTGTGTGTGTGTGTGCTGGTCTGTGTGAGTAAATGTGTGTGTGCGTGCGTGCGTAAATGTGTGTGTAAATGTATGTATGTGTGGGTGTGTAAATGTGTGTGTAAATGTGTGTGTGTG
>JAWQFJ010015781.1:0-15000 GCA_034096865.1 Theodoxus fluviatilis
TTCGCCAGGACTTGGAAATAGTTGCCAAGGCTTGGATTATTGGCTCGATAGGTAATGCCAATAGCTACTGGCGCGAGATATTCGGGAGATCCCCTCAGAGCACACTGGCGGAAAAAGTCTGTCGCTTCGTTTACATTTACGCCCATTGTGCCGATCGATGCCATATTGCAAATGTCCTTTGTTTGTGATATTTTGGCTTGGTTTTGTCAAGCTATTAAAAAGCTAACAAACTGCCAAGACTTGGCGCAATAGTTGCCGAAACATTGTCGAATGTTTGCCAATAAGCACTTTGCCAAGACTTGGTGAATATTAGCCAAGATTCATTTGTCAATTAAGAACAGGCTTACCGTGTTTTGAAAGCGTTCATACTCTTCAAAGTCAGAGATGGTGACTCACCTCTTCACTGGGGTCGATGTACTGCATGAGCATTTCCCAAGAGAAGGCCGAGCTGGTCGTTTCCCTGACCTGCTTCGAATCAGAGTCCTTGGATTTTGCTGAGCGTTCCGTGTGGGCTGGGAGCAAAAATGCAGAGCAGTCGGGTTCAGTTTGTAATCAAAACCAATCTTTGGTATTGTTACGGCATTCTGAATGAGCCGAAAAGTATGTGTGCTTTCACTGCCACCTCTGACAATGTCCAGACAGTAGAATCATGCCTTGAATGAAACCATTGTTACGAGGACCTGCGTGTGCGCGTAGTGTCTGTCAAAGGTTGACGGTTTAATCGACATTGCTGTTTCGATGTATTTCACATTCACGCCCTTTCCCATGAAGTCACATTGTGTTTGTATAAGGAAAACAAGCATTAAGATTTTGAAAACCACCATCATCATCATCATCGTCTTTAGCAGCAGCAGCAGCAGCAGCAGCAGCAGCAGCAGCAAGAACAACAATGATGACAAACACCTACCAATACCAGTACCATAAATGATATTATAAAACCTTTATCTTCAGTCTATTTAGCCATCATGCACCGTGTACTGTCAGGCTTGTCAACATCTCCAGAGCTGAAAATGGTTACCCGTTGGCTGTTATTTTCCACTTCTAAACTTCATGCAACGCTAAACCCTCAGTTCAATCTTCCTTCAATTCCAAACAACTCAGCAATTGTAGCCAGTCACGTTCATTGGACTAAAATTTCAAACACAACACTTCCGCCTTTACTTTCTTTACAATTACAGTAAGCATTCGCATTTGAACATCTCGGCTCTCCTCAGCTCTCACTCTACCGGAGGTCACAGCCACACCTGCAACGGGGTCTTTGGAGACGGACATGCGTCAATGTGGGAATGAAGATGCAGACAGGTCGAGCACATCAGTAAACACGGGGTCAGGTTTATGCGGGCACCTAAGTTGCGCACCGCGTGCAAGAGTACACACAAACCTCCATTTGAACAGACAAGAAATACCAAATCCATTGGGTGGAGCACGTTTCCAAATTCTCATAGCTATCCCTGTGAGGCTTTCTCATGTCCTCTACCCGCAGAAGACAAACACATGTTCGTTTTATTGTTGGAGAAGGATGAGAGGATGAGAGGGGGCCCCTTTGGGCGTGGAAACATCCAAAGGGTTTCGATTAAAACCCTAAATGTCAATGGAAAGTAAAATAATCTTCTGTTTAATGTTCATCTTATCCTTCATGTTACAGTGGAAACCGCTTAGGGTTCTGCAAAATGGTGGATACTTGAACTGCAGAGGGACTTTGAAAGAAGCTGATGCGAAATAGTAGCGTAATGAGAAGATGAATGGGGAGCATGTGGGACAGCCCAAAACGTAAAGAGGAATGGTACTCGTTACTGCCAGGGATTGACAGTGGTCAAATCTTATATAATAGTTTTTATTCAACGCAAGAGTTCTCTTATACGCCTCAGAGACACCTTGTTTTATATCATCAACTTTGAGAATCCAGCAGCCCAGCTTTCAACCACGTTCACCCACCGTTGCTCTCGTGCAAGGCGAAACTCACCAGCGTCTCCATTATAGGGGAAGACCCCTTGTAAGTAGATGTTGCTGGGACGGCGCCCTGCCTTGCCCTGCTCAACCTCAGCCAGCGTGGGACGGGGAAGGCCATGGTGGTCCGTCTCCGGCAGGGCGTTCCAATGGCGACTGTAGCGTGCGGACATGAGTCGGTTGCTCATGTCGCTGGTGAAGGAGCGCCGACTGCCCCTGGCAGATATGGACGGACTTCTGCGTCCAAAGGCTGCGCGCAGCTTCCAGCTGTGGACGGGTGGAGTAAATGGATGGGTGAATGATTCATTGTTGTGCTAAAGTACAAGCAAAATGGACTTTTCTATAAGGAATCAAATCCATTCTGATTATGAAAAGTGCGTGCAGCTATCAGCTGTGCATGAGTGAAGTAAATGGATGAGTGAATGATTCATTGTTGTATTAAAGAACAAGCAAAATAAACTTTTTTAATTAGGTGTCAGAGCCATTCTAATGCGAGAAGTCAATAAAATTGGGTGAATTTTGCGCGTTGAAGCTAGTACATAGAAGAAAGTTCAATCCTTTGAATGCATGACACGTTTAAACTGACAACCCTGAAAGAAAGATGGAGAAGACGAAAGTGCAGAGAAGGAGAGTTGTGAAGATTAGATTGCGAGAGTAGCTTTTTTCCTGCAACTTGAAGAAACTCTCTCATTGTTATATAAGTAATTGTAATCGTGGAAGGATTCTAGAAAGAACTCCAATTGTAGCAAGAGAGAAGTTTTGGGCACGAAGCACGACAACGTTGAGAAATCCTTCACGCCCATGTATAACCGTTTATTTAAAGCGGTTAGGTGGGAAATAAGAGCAATACAAATACCACAACTGCCTGTTGTAGATATACTGCCCTGGAAGATAGGAGATGTAAATAACATCGTGACAGAAAATGAGGGCAGAGAACCTCAACTTCTGGATAAGGCAGACGATACGACTTTCAGAGAGCTCTCTGGGAGTCTATCAAACTGCTGCTTGTCACCCAGGCACCTGATAGCGACTGAGACGAGTGCACAATTAAAAAGAAACCCTGCGAGACTAGAGATGGGTGTGAGCAAGAAGACGCTGGAGGCCAAGGGGAGGAGTAGGCTGAGGAAGGAGACATACAGAACATTACAGGAGTAGAAAAAAGGTTATGGGGGAAATACGGGAAGGGGCTAATCCACAATGCACACACAAGCCGACACGAGAGGCACACACGGTGCAGAACACTCACGGGTCGTTTTCCTCCACAGGCTGGCGGTGCGTGGCGCGAACCAGACAGAAGACGGTGATGGTCAGACCCAGCACCAGCAAGAAGATCAAGGGCACTCCTAGACCAACGCCCAAGGGCAAGGTCAAGGACTGGGCTGTTACCGGGGTATCCGTCATCAGATCTGTGGTGGGAAAGGGTATGGGTAGATAAAGGACACGTAGTCAAGTTCGTCTAGGCGCTTTAGGACTAGCTTGACAGGCAGAGGCAGCGTGTATGTGAAATAGTAGGAAAAAGGACGAGTCCTTGCAAGTTTAAGTGGTCTGAGGCAATCAAGCAATCTTATGACATATTCAGCCTGCTGAGCGATCAGGCTATTTCAGCTATGAAAAAAGAAATGACATATAAAGAGTCATGCTTGTTAAAAAAACTGTTTCAAGTGGAAAGCACAATTTCGAAGGCTTGCACACACAGTCAAGCGCATGACACATTTGCGGAGCAATTCTGTGAAATATTTCGCCTGCAGAGCCATTAAAATTGCTTTAAAAACAACATTGGAACGACAGATAGTTTAAAGTTTTTTTCAACCAGGTAGACCTGCACTAGTGCATGGCAAACACACGCGTGCGGGCCCGCATGCATACGAGCACATAAGTATACACCCAAATATGCGCTCATACTCACACCCACGCACTCATACCCACACCCATATCAGTAACCACTCGAAAGCCTAGGAGACGACGCTGCTTTATTGACAACATTTCCGTGTACACCCCAAAATCCAACCAAATAATTCCCGAAGATGAAAAAGATGAAACCTAGCTCGTACATCACCCGAGAAGTACCGTACCTTGCTCAACGATGACCTCACGGACTGCGTAGTTTGCACCATTGATGGAAAGTGCGGAGCCCTTGATTTTCTCCAGGGTCTCCCTCACCCTTGTCCTGACCGTGTTCGCCTTGCTCAGGTCCCGATACAGCACGGCACAGGAGACGTGAACACTTCCGCGTCTGGCGGAGAAACAGAACAGGATGAGCGTCAGGAAACGCCATTTATTGGTACAATGGGGAATGAAGACTAGTCGAAAGTTAACAGCTTTGTTTGTCTACCAAGTGTGCTTGTATGTCCGTGACAGATGGCGATTCTCAGAACGTCCCCGTGCCCCAATGGTCCTCCTTCACTTCGTCCTTGCCTTTCCCTCCCTCTGCATCTGTCTCATTCTTCTCTCTCACTCACACACGCACACATACGAATCTCGCCTTATCTCGCTCTCTCTCCATATATCTTTCTGTCCAAATCTCTCAGCTCCTCATCTCTCTCTCTCTCTCTCCTCTCTCTCTCACACACACACACACACACACACACACACACACACACACACATACACAGTTCAAACGTGAACTTCTTTCGATTAAGTTAGAGTTTTTCGTAGTCTCGCAAGCCACTTAAATACATGTACAACAAATTTACCCATGAATATAAGTGCGACACGCCATACTCACCTCAGCGACGGAACTATCACTTCCGAAACGCCATCAACGGGAGACAGCAGACCACTCAGCTGTTGAAGAGTAATACAATCCTCATTTAGAAAACTCCATTCGTCTTTCAACAATGCGTAGGGGGTATTCCATCATGTTAAATAAGTCATTCGTATTGATCATACAGCTCCATGTCTAGAATTTAAAATAAAAATAATTGTTTATCACTCTGAAATACTTCCAACAATATTGTTTACACTTGCAAAGTAGAAACAAAAAGGAAGATGGAATATTACAAGCTTGAAAGTAAAAGTGACTTCATAACAATATTCATCACCCCCATATATCATCATTACCGCCATCATTTCCACTACCACCATCACCACCAACACTACCATCGTCACCACAAGCAGGCATTATCACAAGATTACCACCATCATCACAGCTCTCATCTCTTGCACCGCCATCAAGGCTATCGTCAACGTCTTCACATGCAAAGTAAACAGACATGTACGCAGGCAAAATTACATTAGAAACCATCGCGAAAATGTGATTTGCTTACATGATTATCAACGTCTATTAACGAGTTAAAACAATAATCACCACTGACACTGTAGACTCTAACTTGCACCCATGATTGTTCCTTTTCTGCTGCGCTTACCGTTTTCTCCAATGCGATTTTGAAGTTTTCATGTTCTGGAGCTGTGATGTTGAACAAGCTGTCAGACGTGGGCCCGTCCAGCACGAGCTTCGCATGTATCGACTCTGAGGGTGGCACTGCAGTAAGATGGAACAAGTGCCAGACTTGTCAGATGACCATCTAACAGGACCCCCCAAAAAAACTATCATAAGTATCGTTTGGAGGTAAAAGAAACACTTGTTTAATTAGGGAACAAAAGTTTCGAGTGTGGCTCTTCCTGTTTTCCATGTCAACAGTAGTCGAAATTGCAATCAGCTGAATCCATGAATCGCATAGATGTAGTATTGAGGCCATAAATTGTTGAAAAGGAAGAGGGTTCTTTCAAAGTTGTCATATATTACATCTAACCAAAGTAAAAATAAGATGCATTACTTCAAAGAAACAGTCGCAACTGTTGAAGGGGATAGAGGTTTGGGATGGTGGGGAAGAGGGAACCTTCTTTGTAGGATTGATTTTTAAAGTGGAAAGATGCTGACATATATTATAATTCTATTAGACTCACTTGACTGTGATAAAGCAAATAGTTTATCACGTCACTTTTGGAAACAACAAACTCGAATGCACCCACCTGGGGTCGCTGTAGAGCGGATAGGAATTCTGCTGGTGTCGGGCATCTTTGTAGTTGGTTCCAGCGTAGATGGCAGATGTGTCACAGACACCGTTGTTCCTGCCTCCACCTTGCTTGTTGAAGCAGATGTAGAGACGGACGTTGCTGGTTCCCTTGAAGCAACCGGGCTCGTCAAAAACATGGATGTCGTCTGCAAGGGTGCGGACAACGTTGTCACATGCGGTGTTTGTTTCGCTGTTGATGGAGCAGTTGTCGCCGGAGGTGTCTTGGCAGAGTCAGACATTGATGACATCTCAGAAAAAGTTGTCTTTGTATCAGCTACAGCCGTAGTTTCTGTTGCTTTGGTATGAAAAACAGCGGATTCCGTCGTCAGTTGTTGACTGGTGACGGGTGTTGCCGAGTCTGTCGCCTTGGTTGTTGGTAAGGCTGCAGATGATGTGACTGCAGATGTCTCCTCTTGAGGAGGAGAAAACACTGTCGTTGCAGCCTCTTGCGTCGACAGCATAGCATTTGAAGAGTTTTGTATAGGTAGAGTTGAATGTGTTGTAGTTTTCGTTGAAGACGCGGTAGTTGCAGATGTCAACGGTACTTTTGTTTGAGACGATGCAGTGGCAGCTGTAGGAAAGGTTGGAACAGTGGTCGAGAGTTCGGAGGGCTTGGAGGTTGTGTGCATTATACCAGCGTACGTCGTAGTTACAGAGGCTGTCGTTGCCTGCAATACAGGAGAATCTGATGTCGACGCGTCTCTCAGACTAGTTACCACAGCTGTAGCCGAGGATGCCGTGCTTGCAGGTGCCCCAGCTCCTGGAGCTGTTGATGCAGGCACTGATGTGGCTGTATACGCTGCTGATGTCACCGCCTCGTTTTTCGAAGTTGTAGGAGGCAGGGCTTCGGGTTTCGTCGTCGTCAGTACAGTCGCCGAGGGCAACATGGAGTCGGTCGACGTTGTCGTTCCAGGCAACGTCGTCGAAGTAGCCACACCTGTGGAAAAATTTGCTGTAGACGTTGAGTTTGCTGTGTCAGAGAAAGTTGTAACAGGAGTGTGCGCTCCAATTGCAGTTGAAGAAGCAGTCACTGCAGCTTGAGTCAGAGGAAATGCAGATGTCGCACGTTCACTTGTCAGAGGCATCGTCATAGATGGAGTTGGCAAGGAAGGTGCAGACATCGTTGATGCGGCTTCCGCTGTGGTAAGAACTCTTGTTGCAGGAACTGTAGTACCAGACGTTGCAGGTGATGTCTGTGCAGGAACAGGCGAGGTTGTGGGATGAGGCTCTGGTGGCAAGGGCTCTGAAGTCTCAGTTACATTCATCACTGGTGAAAGCGCTGTACTTATACTAGGTGACGCAGACGAAATTTCTGCAGCACTGGATATCTGATTGGTGAATGAAGAAGACTGGCTTTCTGGATACACCGAGGAGATGGTGGATCTTGCAAAGCTTATCGCTGCAGACGCTGAGCTTGATGTGGTCGTCACTCGCACTTCGTGGGCAGTCTGGTTAGAAGTCGCGCCGGAAGGTTCCGTGATTGTAGGGGCTGTTGTAATTTCCGGTGCTGAAGTAGAGCCAGATGCAGTCAGGCTTGTGGCAGCTCTGGTGGTAGTTGATAGTGCGACTGGCGTAGATGTGGTTGAACGTATGGTTGTAGTTCCACCAGAGGCAGGCAAAGTCGTCGGCATTTCGGAGGTGGCAGGTGGAACAGTTGTGCCTTGTTGTTCGAACTTTGTTCCTGCTAGTGATATGGAAGACGTTGTGAATGGGCTGAAAAAGACTGCTGTAGATGCATTCGAGTCAGTCCTCGTCGTACTTTCAAGCGCGTCTGAAGCGACTGTTGATGAAACGAGTCCCTCTGAGTCGGCCGAAGCGATGGCGACAGAAGAAGAACCTGCCGGTGTTCTCGTGGCTAGACCGTGCTCAGACGTAGATGATGCAGACAGACTTGCCATGACAGTGGACGATGCCTTGAACGCAGTTGCAGAGGTCATAACTTGCTCAGTCATGGCGGAGATGCCTATTGTGGTGATAGATGATGCATTTGAAGATGCTGACTCCGTCTGAGGGGTGAAAACAGTCTCATTAAACACACTGCTCGTTTTACCCATCGTCAAATTTGCAGGCTTGCTCGCACTGGTTGAACCAAGACTACCTGAAGTGGGAGGTAGGGTGACGTTTTCCGCGGCACTTGGCTTCAGCACGTTTGTTTCCGATGTCTTGTTCATCGAATGCAAACTAGATGGTCCGGTAGGTGTGGACATATTAGACACTACAGGTAAGGGAACTTCAGTCGCTGTTGTAGGTGTTGGTGTGATGGTCTTTGAGTCAGTCAGTTGTGTACTGGTTGGTGCAGTCGTTGAGTTGTGCTCTGAAGTGGACTGAGGTTTCACAGTTGATGACATTCCTGTCATAGAAGGCTCTAGGGACTGAGGTTTCACAGTTGATGACATTCCTGTCATAGAGGGCTCTAGTGACTGAAGGGTCATCTCTGATGGCGTATACTTTGTCAGGTCCTTCGATACCGACGCAGTGACGCTGAGGGACGTAGATGCCATGATCATCGTTGAAGAAGTCTTTGTTGCAGTTTCCTTTGCTACAGACAAATCCTTAGAGCTCGGTATATTCAGCGTTGAGAACTCCGATGTTTCGTCAGGCGAGGGAGAATGCAGAACAGACGTTGCCTTGAGTTCCTCGGGCGGCAACTGCGTTACCTGCACAGTCGCTTTCACCGAAACATCTGTCTTGAAGTCAATCATCGTAGCCAGAGTCGTGAAAGGCGTTGCTTTTGTAGACACATCCAAATTAAATGTCGTTTGGTCTACGGCCGGCTTTGTTGTCTTCTCAATGGGCTTTGTAGCTTCTTTAATTTCTTCATTCATGGTGTCCATAGTGACAGACTGTGTTACGGGCATGGCGTCCGATTTGGGAGATTTAGTCAACTCATCCTTTGCTGTCTCCTTCACGGTTATTTCCGCTGGAACATCCGTTTTAGCGTCAATCATCGTGGCCAGAGTCGAGAAAGGCGGTGCTTTTGTAGACACATCCAAAGAAAGTGTTGTCTGGTCTACGACCTGCTTTGTTGTCTTCTCAACGGGCTTCGTAGCTTCTTTAGTTTGCTCAATCACAGTCGCCATAGTGGCAGGCGGTGTTACGGGCATGGCGTCTAAACTCGAAACAGGAAGTGTGGGAGATTTGGTAAACTCATCCTTAATGGTCGATTCGGTTGAAGGTGTTACAAACTCTTCAGTCACGAAAACACTGGAGTGCGTTGTTTTCTCTAGTTCAATTTTCGAATCCGTCGTCGGTCCCTTCGTGAAAGACAATGTTGGCACAGTCAGAGTCCGTGTTGATGATGATGCTTTTTCCGTTGACAAAACAGTCTTTACTGTGACCAAATCCGATTCCTTGGCAACAGAAACAGTCGTTGGGGTAATGGAGATTGTAGTTGGTTTGAATGTATACTCTGAAGAGGTTTCAAACTGCGTACCTTTCGTGGTTTCTCCCATCATAAATGTGGACACACCTTGGCTGGCAGAGTGCACCAGAGATGTCGTGGGAATGTCCATTCTGACAAAAGAATCGATCAGTGAGGGCTTTAGATCTGGAAGTAGAATGCTTATTTTCGGATATTCGCTTGTTACAGTCGCAGATGCGCTCATCGAAGGCGGAATTGCTGGGACATGACGCAAAGAAGATGATGATTCGAGGAGATTCGTCAGCTGTAGGTAGGCACTGCTCGTTGCAGTCTTGAAGTAAGGTTCTGAGGTAGTTGTATCTGACAAGTATCCATAACTTGATTCAGTCGAACCAGTGCGGAACGAAGACACCGGACCAATTACACTTGTTGAACCTTCAGATATTGAAGCAAAAGGAACCACACTTTGAGATAGAGACATGACAATGACATCTTTAGTAGGCAGTATCGATCCCAGAGTGACAAAAGATGACAGTCCACTGAAGGACGACTGCATCGGAATATGATCCTCAATGGCTGACGTCACACTCTGAGTTTCAGTAGAAGCCAACGTTGTCGTGTCGACTCCTGGTATTTGTGAAGCTGATTCTGCTTCTAAGAGGATCAATGATGTCATGGTGGGGAAAATTGTTTCTCTTGAAGCTGTGGTCAGGAAAAATAAATCAGAGGACATTTTCATTTCTTCAGTCTTGGTCACTGACACAGACTGCTCTTCTTTCGATACAAAGTGGCTCGACTCAGATGGTATAACTCCTGCTGTCGAGGTTGGAATTCCCGAGATCATAGACAGGTAAACAGTCCCAGTTGCACTGGAAGATTCCATCTCACCCGATACTTGAGCCGTAGGAATGTTTGAAGAAGGCAGTGTTGAAGTACGTGTTATCCGGTCAGTTTCTGCAGTTCTGCCAGTCGCTGTTTCTGAAGACCCAAAACGTCCCGATGTAGTCGGGGTAACTACGACTACTTCAGTGGTCGGTGACGTCAGCGCATTCAATATGCTACTCATGCCTGATGTCAAGTAAGCATCAGAGGCAGGGACAAAGTCGGCATCCTCACTTCCAGAAGTTGTTACGGTTTGGATGTACTGTTCACTCATCATTGCAGACGATAGGAAAGGCATCATCGGTGATGCTGTGGACGCCCCTCCTTCGACAGTGGTCAGAACTGGAGAACTAAACTCCAGACTGGACAAAAACGCTGAAGTTTCCAAAACTGCTGTGGGCAAAGATGACAACTGCTTCACCAATTCTGTGACAGGCGTAGAGACGGCTGGGCCTAAGCCGTCAGCTGGAGTCATAGCATAGGTAGAGGAATCGGCTTCTACTGTAAATTCAAGTGACACATTATCTGTAGCTGCAGGAGTGGATTGTGTTGTTACATTCTCCGTAATCTCTATCAGCGAGTCCATGGATGTCAGGCTGTCATCGACCATCGGCGTAGAGGGCGTTGGGCGAATGTGCAAGGTTGTCGTTGGCGATGTTGATGAGCCGTGGAGTCTTGTAGTTGGCGGAGTAAGGGAAGCAGCAGACATCGTCAACATGTCCCCATGGCCTGTCGTCGGACTTGAAGTCATCAAGCCACTGGACCGTGCGGAAGGAAAATAAGCAGTCGGGAGTGCTTCAATGAAGGAAGAATCTGCGTAGGCTTCTGACACAGAGGAGACGATGAAGTCTCGCGTCGATGAAGTATGCGAATCGAACACCAATGAAGTTTCTGACCCCGAGCTCGACACTTCGACCGGCTCTGTGCCTGACACTGTCAGGAGCTCACCAGAAGAGAAGCCCGCAGTTGGCCGAGTACGGTCAGAAGAAAATTGGGAAGCAGAAAACATCCTCTCGGTATTCAGGAGCGTGAGTAGTCCGCTTGAAAATCCCAGAGTCGGAGGCTGTACATGTGGAGTACTTCGAGAAGATAAACTGGAGGATGAGTCTCCAAACACTGCCGAGATATCTGAGGAGAACTGGGGAGCTGTGGCTTCTGTTCCCGCATGCATGGATGAGACCACAATAGAAAAGTATGGGGAAGATATCCGACTGGTAGATTCAGATTCTGGGGTCACTGCTTCGGTGTAAACAGTGGTCAACATATGTGAAATATATTGAGTTGCCGGACGACTGGAGGAGAAACCTGCGGTAGGCAGAGACGTCACTGAGGAGGCTGTCAAATCTAGAGTTGAGGAAGGGGATTCCGAAACTGACACTGCAGTCTTGATGTCAGGACGGGTCGCCCTGGAGGATGAATCTAAAATGGACGGTGTTGGAGACGACGAGTCTGAAGACGTGATCTCGGTCTCGATGCTTGAAGATACCGACAGAATGGTGGTGGACAATTGAGGAGTTGAAGACTGATGCGCTGATTTTGATATAAATGACTCCGTATTTAATATTGGCGGGTGGGCATTGGAGCTTGACACTTGAATATCCAAAAATTTCCAGACAGCTTCACTGGACTCCATGAACATGGATGACACTTCGGGAGTCACGGGTTGGATGTCAAGAGCAGATGCTGATGCAGTGACGGTCGTCTCTATGTTCAGAGATGACAAAACAAATGAATAGTCTCGAGTTGACATAAGATCGGCCGAGGCAGATTTTGAGGTTGCCATTTCTCCGTCGACCTTGGTGGACCAGGACAAAAGTGCAGTGGAAACTGGAATGGATAGCTGGATATATGGTGTTGATTCTGAATCAGTTATCCCTGACTTCAAGTCCACGGACATCAGTGTGCTAGAATCTGGTGTAAATGAAAACACGGCAGAGGAGGATTCGGACGCTGTTGCACCGATCTGAGTCGTCAATGGACTATAAGTAGACAGTTCTGATGTCGTTTCTTGAACCCTCTCGGAAGATTCGGACTCGGTTGTCCTTGATTCTGTATAAACAGAAGTCAGCAACTCTTCAGAAGTATCCCTAGTTGACGGATGGATGTCCAAGTATGTCTCAGATGGGCTTATAAGCTCCTCGGTCTTCATGGATGACGACAAGCCAATTGGAAAACCTGGAATCGACGGTCTTATATTTGATAATTCTGATTCAGTGACAACTGTTTCCGTGGTCGAGAATAACGGGATTCCAGGAGAGGCAGAAACTGACGACAGGATATCCAAGGAACCACCAGAAGAGAATGGCATGCTCCCGGATTCCACTGCTGTGAACAAGGAAGGGCGATGGGGGATTGACGCATGCGTGACCGATGAAGATGCTGACGTGGTAACACCAGACATGGTACTCAGAGGCAAGACACCACTGGGAAGACCCGACATCGACGGCTGGACTTCTAGGAAGGATTCAGATGCAATCACCATGGAATCTGTGCTTGGAGAGGCGAAGGCACTGACGGAAGAATGTGTTATTGATGGACGGAACACTGAGACAGAATCGGAACCAACACCTCCAGTCAAACTGCTCTTGGACACAGAAGACTCTGTGACAGTCACTGAAGCTGACGGTTGGGCGTCGTAGAAAGATTCGAAACCCTTTGTGAATCCATTGGTGATCTGGAGTGTCACAGTTTCAGTCGGTGGAACTGGTAATGACAGATGGCTGCTCGGGGTTGATTCGGACGGTCCTACGCCTATTGATTTGAGCTGAGATGACTGTGTAGACCTTGAAACCAAAGCAGACACGTCGGGTGTATTAGCATCCGCAGTTTCAGTCTCCGTCGGTGTGGAAAGAGCGCTTCCTGTGTGGTAAATTTGCGACAGTTGAGTTTCGATCGTCGCTGCTGATTCAGATCCCGGAGATCCAGCTCTCATTGTAGAATGGTCTGAAACTAATGCATCGAGGACGCTCCTCGTGAAATCTACATACACATTTGATCGATCGGTGCCTGTAGGCATAATTGTGATGAAATTCATTCCGAGGGACACAATTGGGGGAATGGTGCTCAATATCAATGTGTACTCTGTTTCAGCTGCACCTATGCTGGAGACCAACTGGACTTCATCCGGGAAAGATTTCGCCGCAGATGTTGGCGAAATGAAAGATATATGTTCTCGGACACTCGTGATGGGAGTAGTACTCGTCAGCCCTGCAGCCTCCATTGTTGTGACGGCTACAGACTCTACAGCGGTTGGACGCAGGGGGACAGTCGCTGATGATGGATGGCCAGGCAAAAGAACACTTGACCTGTCTGCCACAGTTTGGTCTGAACTAGTGATTTCCTCCGTAGCTAGGGACTGCAGGACACGTGACCCAGCACTGCTCATTTCAAAGGATGCATCACGTACAGTAGCCAGGGTCGTTTCCGTTGTTCCAGAAACCACGCCAGATGCAAAAATATCTGAATGAATGGAGAGAATAGACATAATTCTGGAAGGATCGGTCGTAATGTCAGGAAAGAAGAGGTCGGTTTGGGGTGTTCTGGTAAAACTTTCCTCGTCACTTGTCAGAGTTGGCATCGATCTGGTCATCAGGAAATCGGTGTCGATTGGAGGTAAGTTCAGAGTATGTTTTGTAGCCAAGGTCGGATGGGTTTTAAAAGATTCGTCCTCGTGCGTTGAAAAAGTCACCGACAGCATAGGAGTGCTGTGGAGGTCGGTACCACTTTGCACAGAGCTGGGGTCCTCAGATCTTGTTGCATCTACAGAAACTGCTTCATTGGTCGATCCGTCAGCGTATATCGTGTTTGTCGCCCGGCTTGTTGTCTCCGTCGATTCCCTGTGGCCTACAACAGATGTCGGGCTAGGAGCCACACTGAGAGAAACACTCGTGGGTATTCTCAGAGCTGCTGTCGTTTCCAACAGTGCGATTTCCGATTGCAAAAATCCACTTGATGCTGCAACTTTGTCGAAGCTGGAGGAATAATCCAACGATGTAGGTGGAGTTTCAGAGGTAACAGGCCTCGAGGTTTCTTCGGACGCCGTGTACGATGGGCTGGGAGAAAGGATAGAATCTGACGTGTATCTCGGGATTGATGAACCAAATCCGTCGATAAATGGTGGTGTAATGCGAGTTGCAGCCACCGATACACTGGTTAGTTCCCCATAAGAACCCGAAGATTCAAAAGTGGTGATGCTTTTACTGAACGTTGCAGACGGTAAAGGACTCGTTTGTCCCATCACAATGCCTGGAGAAGTTGTTTGTCCACGCGCCTCTTCTGAAACCATGGGAGTAATCAAACTCGGGATCATGGTTCCCTGCTCCACATGCTGTACAGTTTCAGAGCTGTCGGTCGCAGTTTCCCCCACTACTGTGAGGAGGATCAACTGAAATGATGCAACGGAAGAAGACATCCCCATGTCCCCTGTTGTCAAAGGCGAAGCTTCCACTGAAAACGACAATTTGGATTCAGTAGAAGCGTCGGTACTCAGCCTAGATTCGTTGTTTACTGCAGACGTTGTTATGTGGTCAACTTCATCTGTCAGTACAGGAAGCTGAATCTTTGATATTCCAGACGCAATCGGTGACGGACTGAGATCCGAGACGATTTCACCAAGCGGCATGGTGGGCAAATCATTTAAGGTCGCTGAAATGGAAGTTGTGTCCACTTCCATGGAATGCGCGTCAGACAAGGTGTGAGTTACATACATTGGTAAGTCTAGGCCAAAGTCACTGGTTGAAGAGAGCAAAGCGCTTGCCTCAAAACGAACTGTAACAGGCAGGCTTTGTACTCTGG
>JAWQFJ010015781.1:20000-22500 GCA_034096865.1 Theodoxus fluviatilis
GCGGAAAGAGTCAGGCTCAGAAGAGGGATACAGACGAATATTAGCAGGGAGAGAGTTCCAGACGAGAGGAGCGGAGGCAAAGGAAGAGCGGTAACCAAAAGATGATTTCATTTTACAAAGGACGAAGGTGGTGGTGTTCGCTGAAGAGCGAAGTGTTCTGCGTGGCGTGTAAGTGTCACATTACAATATGTGCATACAGTGTTCCCCCTGTCGATGTTATATCGCTGGTTAACTCTCAGATTATTTATTCCTAACCGAAAACTGATAAAGGTGTCACGAAACTTTTGATAGTGAAATAACTGAAATATTCTTCGAGACCAAAAAGATCTTTAAAGGTAGAATAGCATGAGAATCTTTCACTACTATTATTGCATGCATCCCAAGACTGACAGTAGCAGTTCTGTAGTCTCTGAATAAGTTGTTTTAGGAAGCATTTCTCATTTCACACGCCTCCGTTCATCCAAATATACATATAACCATGTTTGCATAAAGTATCTTTTACTAAACAGGGCCAGTTCTTACTGTCTGGAATACGCGCACGTAATAGCATCGTGTATGCTTGCTTGGGAAGCTTAGTTGGGGGCATTTGCATCAATCTCAGCCAATATTTTAATACCGTAATGGATTCATTATCATGGGGTATCTGCCCAGTTCGCCATGCATAAAATGATTGGGTGTTCTGATGGAAAGAGAGAGAGAGAGAGAGAGAGAGAGAGAGAGAGAGAGAGAGGGAGAGAAAGATAGAGAGAGAGACAGAGAGATAGAGAGAGAGAGACAGAGACAGAGAGAGAGACAGAGACAGAGAGAGACAGAGACAGAGAGAGACAGAGACAGAGACAGAGAGAGACACACACAGAGAGAGGAAGAGAGAGAGGGAGAGAGAGACAGAGAGAGAAAAAGAGAGGGAGAGACAGAGAGAACGAACGAACGAACGAACTCTTTATTGTTTAGGCCTTCGGCCCAGTACAAGGACTCAGTATCACGAGTATAAATATCACATTTCACGATGTAGACCTCCTTCTCTTAAACGCATGGAGTAAGTATGAGCTCACAGACCTTATTCTCTCTCTTTCATTATTTGAAAAGCACATAATCAGACTTTCCTGCATAGTTAGCCCAAAACAAAAGTTTAAATATTTCATTCTAATATCTTCATAGGCTGGACACACAAATAGGAAATGTAGTTCATCTTCGTGGTTTTCATTACAACTAGGACACAGCAACGTACCTGCAGTTGGTTCCTTGAATCTATATCGATGTACAGATAGTTCACTGATGCCTAAACGAAATCGTATGTACAGATCCCTAAAAATAGGTTTGTCCAGATCATAGAGATATTGTTCCAACTTATGACTACATTTAAATACTTTATAAAATGAATATCTCTCACTTGTTTGCAACGTAGCAACCCAACGTTCTGTATAACGACAGATCAGCCTACGCTTTAATTCCTTAATGAAAGCGTTTTCTTCCTGGACTTCCTGTCGTCTCCAAATATCGTGAAACTCATACTCAAACAGTATATTCTTTATCTTAATTGCCCAACAATCATTTGAATTAGTTGTACCGATCATCATTTGGTATATCTTCTTGGGGTATCTTTTTTCATCCATCTTCAGTATCCGCAGCCAATATTTCATACAGCGTAGAATAGCTCCAATGTACAATGGATAGCGACCTGGAGAGACAGAGAGACAGAGGCAGAGAGAGATAGAGAGAGAGACAGAGACAGAGAGAGACAGAGAAGAGATAGAGAGAAACTCAGAGAGACAGAGAGATAGTAGAGCGGACGGGTACTTAGGCAGGCAGGTAAACACACGCTCGCGCGCGCACATGCACACGCGCGTGCACCCACTCACACACACAGAGGGCAAGCAGACAGTCTAATAACTCAAAAGTACTGAGATAAACCGATATTAAATTGTGAAATAATTCTCTTCGCAAGGGTTAAACACGGGTTCTAACATCTTACGACAGCCTTGTGCAAGAAGGTTAGAATGCTATCAGTCGAGTGTTCAGTATTTTAACATTGCTTGTTAACCCAGTGGCTCGTATGTCTCGGTTGGTTCGGGTTTTAGCTATGAAAGTTGGCAGACTGTTGGAGGTTAATTAAACAGCAAACCAGGTCGTTAACGAGCGCTCTTATCACGAAATTTCTTCTTAGCTACTGCTACACTGAAGAGCAGTTGTAAAAGTTATTGTTAGAACTTAAATTGACTCGGAATCTTGAGGCGTCATTCCTTGCAGGGTCACAACGCACACTAAATACCGTCTCTACCGAAATAAGACATTACGATATTCAGCCAGATTTAAAAATAGGAGAATCCATACAAGAGCAGCAGTAATTCCAGTTTTTAAAGCTATTAAGTCAGAATGTATCATGAATCAGGTCCTTCGGATGAGACCTTTATAAACCGAGGCCTAGTGTGCGATACGCATTCACAAAACATCAAATCGCGCACTATAAAGATCCTGACACTCATGTCCTCGACGGGTGAGT
>JAWQFJ010015781.1:25000-33126 GCA_034096865.1 Theodoxus fluviatilis
TCAACTAGAGTTGGTCAGAGTAAGTGCACGTCAAGGAATAATTCCCCAGGAAGACACGATTTTTTATTACCCTCTACAGAGCCAAACCACGAGAGGTTTCCTACGCCCCACACAGAGAAAAGTGGATACAGCTTTAGAGTATAAGTATTGTCATCAGTTACCCACGATCGCGAGTAGAAACAACTAAGCAAGAAACTTAACTCGTGAAAGAAACAATTCAATAACCCAAATATGAAGCGCTAATTGTTTAATTCTTGCTATGTATGCAAAACATTGTTATTTTCCATCCGGAATGTAGAGGAATGCGCAACGATATTATAGTTATATTTTAGAGAATGGTGTCATTTGTGCAAAGAGAATGCAACAAACGTTCGTTCTATGGGCAGATAGATAACATGGCTGGAGTAAGAAATATTCGCCACGATGTAGTTCTATCAGGAAAGTGGCCCATATGAATATATAAAACGTATATATATATATATATATATATATATATATATATATATATATATATATATATATATATTCTGATATACACACTAAACAAGTTACTTCTGCGGATATAATGCAGCCGCCACCTACAAATCAAGGGTTAATGACTAAAAGTAGAATGAGTGTGTGCCTGTTTTTTTCCTGATACGTTGTACATGGCAGAAGAATATCTAGGTTCTGTGTGCTCAAAGTCAGAACGACATACAGAATGCCCCGTGCACTTACATGCATACTTTCTTATCTAAACAATCTAACTTGCCAGTTCATGTGCAGTGGGGGGGGGGGGGGGGGGAAGCGGGCAGTCTGAGGGCGAGGGGAGGCAAACAAACTGAACACAGACGACGGATATCGGCAGGAGCCAGACACGCACATGAAGACAGTTAAATTGGCACACAGTCAAGCACACGGAGGAGCAGACAGGCAGGCACACAGGCAAACAGCTAGACAGGCAGGCACACGGGCAGACAGCTAGACAGGCAAGCAGAAGCTAGACAGGCAGGCACACAGGCAGACAGCTAGACAAGCAGGCACACAGGCAGAGAGCTAGACAAGCAGGCACACAGGCAGACAGCTTGACAGGCAAGCACACAGCTAGACAGCTAGACAAGCAGGCACACAGGCAGAGAGCTAGACAAGCAGGCACACAGGCAGAGAGCTAGACAAGCAGGCACACAGGTAAACAGCTAGACAGGCAGGCACACAGGCAGACAGCTAGACAAGCAGGCACACAGGCAGACAGCTAGACAGGCAGACACACAGGCAGACAGCTAGACAGGCAGGCACACAGGTAAACAGCTAGACAGGCAGGCACACAGGCAGACAGCTAGACAGGCAGGCACACAGGCAGACATCTAGACAGGCAGGCACACAGGCAGACAGCTAGACAGACAGGCAGACAGCTAGACAAGCAGACGGCAAGGCAGACAGCTAGACAGGCAGGCAGGCAGACAGCTAGACAAGCAGGCACACAGACAGCTAGACAGGCAGGCACACAGGCAGACAGCTAGACAGGCAGGCACACAAGCAGACAGCTAGACAGGCAGACACACAGGCAGACAGCTAGACAGGCAGGCACACAGCTAGACAGGCAGGCACACAGGCAGACAGCTAGACAGGCAGGCACACAGGCAGACAGCTAGACAGGCAGGCACACAGGCAGACAGCTAGACAAGCAGGCACACAGGCAGACAGCTAGACAGGCAGGACACAGGCAGACAGCTAGACAAGCAGGCACACAGGCAGACAGCTGGGCAAGCAGACGGCAAGGCAGAAAAGGCTACTAGGCACATGTAGAGAATGGAACAGTGAACGAGAAAGTTCGCGTCACTAGAAAACAAAAACAAAAAACCGAATAAATGGTATTGACGAATGTCATGAAAGATCATATTCTAAGCATACATCTTTCGCAGCCCTCTTTTTGATACGAAATTCTGTCTAATCAAATCTGACTAACTGAAAGCAAAAGTCATGGAAATGGTGTGCCTGATTCTGATACATACATGTTTCTGTTTTCTGGATGCTTGCCTGCATGCGCACGTGTCGATTTTAAATCATTCTCCGATAAGTTCTTATCAAGTTAGCATTACGAGACGTGCTTAGCTCTTAAACTTTAAAGACACCAAGAAAGTAAACCATGAGATAAGACACCAACTTGGAGTACATACAACTCCAAGCGACACGAATCTACGTTCACGCCGAAATCAAGACCCTCAGCGAATCGACACAACGCTGGAACGAAGCTCTCAAACGGAAAACTTTTCAATCAAATAACATATTTTTTCCTACCTTGGCAGGTTCTGTTGTCGAATCTGAGGATGGAGTGAGGGGGGCAGACACATTGGGGCCCAGTGACATTGATCAGACAGCGGTACTCGCATACGAGATCCAAGCACTCCTGGAGGTTTTCGCGGGTCCAAGCATAAATTTCCGTGCAGCTGACAGGTAACGAAACTGGTCGACCCGAGGCGGGCGATAGCCACGTCAGCCACACCAGCAGGCAAAGAAACTTTGCCATCGCCTTCCAGCCGTGTGTCTTTTCGTGGTACCGTCGAGGGTGGATCTTGGAGTACAGATTCATCATAGTCCTTTCGCTGTTGCTGTTCCTGCGATCGAAGATCGAATCTGATGCGACTTGACTTTCAGTAATAAAAGGCTGCAGAGAAATCCTGTCCGATTAGTAATCAGAGGGGATATCCGAGTGCCAGCCCGTCTTTGTATCAGAATAGCAATCAGGAACAACGATTGCACGAAAAATATGCAGCGATCTTGTGGAAACCAAGCCAATGAGACCGGTGCAGGGCAAATTCACATGCACATACAACGCGATCACCAGTCTTTTCGTGTCAGGAACATGAGGTTTCGCACGTCATGACGGACATCGATAGATTTCCGGGCTGTGATCGCTGGATGTCAGACTTCCATCGCCTGCATACCTTGAATCTGCAGTTCCCTCCTGAACCGAACGGAGTTCACGGGCGAACACGGCGGAGGATGGGATCGAAATAACGTGTTCAGATACATTGACAGTGGTCAAAGCGTTTGCACACAGCACACTCTTCAAGTACGAACTCAGGCTGACATGTTTTGACTCTCGGAAGTGAACTGGCATCTGTGAACAGGTTTAAAATTCAGCACGCATCAGAGCAACCCAGAGTGTGCAAAGCGTGCGGTTTAGCCAACCTGTTTTTTCCCACGCCGTCAACAGCTGATTCAGAAATCTAGGTCAAACTCATCAACAATGTCGTCCTATTGTGCTATTTCCTGGTTATTTATATATTTCATTCATCTGGTGCATTCATTCGGTCATTTGATATCGACTAGAGGATCAGAGAAAAAAAATGATTTTGTGTACCAGCATTTTTCTCACTCGACTTTACGTTCAAGTTTTTGCGGAAGATTTTTATATACTCTAAATTGAAACCAACGATTCACATATAACATGCTTTTTGTGTGCCAATTCTTCATTACTTCTTCAGGAAACAAGCGCACGAAACATATGTATACTTCTGCGAATAGTTTTCGAAGGATGGAGTCTCAAGACTTTACGATGTAGTCAATACTTCGCAATGAAAAGGCCTTCTTGAGACACGTGTATTCATAGTTCGGCGAACCTGAACCGACTTGAGGACAAACAAACCGTGCACAACGTAAATACGCGCACACGAACAACGGTGCATTTGAGTGTTCAATGCTGCGTGTGTGTGTGTATGTGTGTGTATGTGTGTGTGTATGTGTGTGTATGTGTGTGTGTGTGTGTGTGTGTGTGTGTGTGTGTGTGTGTGTGTGTGTGTGCCCGCGTGCGTGCGTGCGTGCGGGGGGTTGGTCCGAGGGAGAGGATTCCACCCCTACAAGATGTCCCCCGGTGTCGCTTTGTGCTGCGTGGGGCCGCCCGTGGTGGAGCTACTGGAATAGGGCCCGAAAGCTCTACGACCACTGGCTTCAGCTGATGAGGAGTCATCTGGCGGAGGCCTCCGTATGCGATTCTCTTCAAAGAGCATTCATGACTTATTTTTCATCAGGAGCGAAATGAAATATCCGTTTTATGTACATACGGGCACTGAGGCCCAAAGTAGTCAAGTTGTAAATGAAAACAAGCGTAGACGCGAGTCATTTCAAATAGGCATCAGGATCTGTTTTAAGCCAAAATCACCTTGCTGCCTAAAGTTAAACAACTCGTGTTGCTGTCTCGAGATATACGTAAATAAGTTTGCGTAGACTTCATCTCGAAGCTTTTGACAACCAAAGCTATAGTTAGACGGGGTACAGCCTGCACTAGATGATTGTATGCAGAAGTGAGGTGGTACTCCATATGGTCATTTTGGTTTCTTGGATGTTGAATATGGAAGGCGACTTTGCATTGTCGTTGATATCTTTCAGGCGGACATTTGTCCAGTAAGTTTCCCTTTCTTAAAATTTTTGTCAAAAAATGGCTTTTGGCACCTTTAAGATAAAGCAGATGCTTACATGTATGTCAGTCGATAATGGACTTTAGAAGCTTCCACTTTTAAGTTGCGCAGTGACGCAACACTTAAGCTCGTGCAGTGAGTATTGTTGATAGGCTAGTGTTACAAGGTAAACCGCCCTTTGTGAGTTTGACAAGTTCAAATCATTTGCTGACACTAGCTTTGACCAGCATCAGTAATTGTGAAAGAAATGTTCTATCAACAGTTCCTACATAGCTGAGACGTAACGAGTTTTAATTGGTTGAATGACTTGCGGGTTGTGTTTTTTTGTGAGTTTGACGATTGTGAAGAAGGGAGTGACATGCACATACTAAAAGAATACTTTCAAGGCGCATTATTGTCTTGCTTGTGTCGAATGTCTAGAAACACATAACCTTTTGATCATTACTGAGTAGATTGTTGTGACATTGCACTGAGTGTTTGCGTAGCGTGTGTTGCTGCCTCCACAGATGCACGACTCAAACTGACCAAGGACTCGGCATTGGGCAGCAAGAACGTTCTCTGATTTGGGTTTCCCAGACTCTGGATATGCAATCTAAAGCAATCCAAAGCAATCTAAAGCAATCTAAAGCAATCCAAAGCAATCCAAAGCAATCCAAAGCAATCCAAAGCAATCTAAAGCAATCCAAAGCAATCTAAAGCAATCCAAAGCAATCCAAAGTAATCCAAAGCAATCTAAAGCTATCTAAAGCAATCTAAAGTAATCCAAAGCAATCTAAAGCAATCCAAAGCAATCCAAAGTGCGCTTCCGGTATTATTCTTAAGTGATCGCTGCAATCGTACAGGAGTCGGAATCAAAATCGGGACGAAAAAACAGACAGTGTCTGGTTTAGGAAGCGGATTTATTGCCCGCATTGACTAATTGGACATTGCGTGTGATTACAGCGATCACTATTTCAAACAGACAAGAAATGCATTTTCGAATTGCTTCGAATTGATTTGGATTGCTTTGGATTGCTCTGGATTGCTTTGGATTGATTTGGATTGCTTTGGATTGCTTTGGATTGCATATCCATAGTCCTGGGAAACCCACCTCTGCTGTGTCTTCATATTTTCATCTGCTCCCTACCGCACCCCACACTCCATCTCACCCCACAACCACCACTACACCCGCACAGAGAGAGAGAGGGAGAGAGAG
The DNA here is from genome assembly GCA_034096865.1 of Theodoxus fluviatilis. Classification (NCBI taxonomy): domain Eukaryota; kingdom Metazoa; phylum Mollusca; class Gastropoda; order Cycloneritida; family Neritidae; genus Theodoxus; species Theodoxus fluviatilis. The sequence continues at coordinate 30,593 of JAWQFJ010015781.1, forward strand.
AGAGAGAGAGAGAGAGAGAGAGAGAGAGAGAGAGAGAATGAGACAGAGAGAGAGAATGAGACAGAGAGAGAATGAGAAATACAGAGAGAGAGAGAGACGGAGAGACAGAGAGAGAAGGCAGAGGGAGGGCAGGGGGGACACTTATGCACACACGCACGCACACGCGCACACACACACACACACACACACGCACAGACGCACGCACACGCGTACGCACTGCTCAGTTCACGCAAGACAGCAAATGCATCACGCTTATCTTACACTGAGGCATGCAGGAAGGCATGGCAGTGGCACGTGACGGCAAGAAGAAAGAAAAGACATGGGGAAACCGTGGTGTACGCAGAAGCAAAGGCAGGGAGGGGGTGGGGGTGGGGAAGGGGGGTGGGGTGGAAGGGGGGGTAAGGCCCGTCGCACACTAGGCGTCCATTTGTGACGCAAGCTGCTTGCGTCCTACGGCGCTTGGCCGCTAGCTGTGAGCCGCTTGCGTCCTCATCTCGCACACTCGCAGCTTGACGCGAGCGGCACTTGCCATATTTGGAAAGTACATTATGCAGCATTTATAATCTGGTCAAACAAAATGGTCAGTAATTGAATAAATGCTGAGTGTATTTTTTGGACTGCCTGCGATTCATAATATATAAATCAGAGTAGGAGTGACACTGGACATAACAAAAAACATACAAGCTAAACACAATGCATTATTCTTGTGATTGTTTTAATATTTTATGCAGATCAGTATGACCAGTTGTAAAAAAATTGTAGAGGTTTTCTTGCCTGCCCTTGCAAACGTCCAAGCGTCTAGGCGCTCGGAAATAGAGACGACCCTTCTTCCAAGCGCCTGACGCTTGGACGCAAGCGGCTGGGCGCGCGCAGCCGAATCAGCCGGCGGCTACCCTCGCACACTGTACTGCGCGTTCAAATTACGCCAGCTGCTTGGCTGCTTGGCTGCTTGGACGCCTAGTGTGCGACGGGCCTAAGGGATAGTATAGGATGACGAGAGGGAGGGAGGAAGGTAAGAAACAAGGGAGATGGTTTTTGAGCACGCCTGCAGCCTATCATCTCCCCAGAGCACAGAATCAATGACACCAAATTATTTACTGGGTTTCTTGGGGGTCGGACTCATGTGGACTTTGTTACTACCTCCCGCACATTTTTGTCAACATTTTGTAAGAGCATTCCGTTGAAGGTTTGAGTCAGAGAACTTTCATCTCTTTGCTGTTTGGCTCAAACGTTAAGTTCCCTTTTGGTGTACGTATGGGCATGCGTGGATGTCCTGCAGTGAGTCGATTTGAATCAGGAAGAGTGCAGTTATGTCCGCATTTAGTGAGTGAGTGAGTGAGTAAGTGGGTGGGTGGGTGGGTGGGTGGGTGGGTGGGTGAGTGAGTGAGTGAGTGAGTGCGTGCGAGCGTGGGTGAGTGCGTGCGTGCGTGGGTGATTGAGTGGGTGAGTGCGTGGGTGAGTGCGTGGGTGAGTAAGTTAGTGGGTGAGTGAGTGTTAGGGATTGAGGGGGTGAGTAAGTGAGTGAGTAAGCGCGTTAGGGATTGAGTAAGTTAGGGATTGAGTGAGTGAATAAGTGAGTACTTGAGTAAGCGAGCGAACGGTAGAGAGAGAGAGAGCTAAAGAGAGCTAAAGAGAAATAGAGAGAGAGAGAGAGAGAAAGAGAGAGACAGAGAGAGAGAAAGAGGGAGAGAGACACAGAGAGAGAGAGACACAGAGAGAGAGAGAGAGAGAGAGAGAGTGAGAGAGGTTTACCACTTTCAAACCGACCGACTGTTGCAACTTAATTCATGATAAATTCATACATCAGTGATTGGGAGAGGGAAACTAAACGTTGCTTTCGTTGATTATCACAAGGCCTTTGACTCGGTAAACCGCAGAAAAATGTGGGAAGTACTTACGGATGCTGGCGTTTCAAAACAATTTTGTCTATGCTCAAATCAATATACAGCAATGTGAAATCATGCGTCAGGTATTGCCATGTGCTGTCGGACATGTTTGAGTGTTCAGAGGGAGTGAAACAAGGTGCCTTGAAGAGCCCGTCCATATTTAACCTGTACATCAACTCAGTGGCTAAACACGTGCGGGAAAATGGAAAGCATGGTCTACAGCTCCTTCCAGGATGATGGAAATATTTTTATTGTTGTTTGCCGATGATGTGGTACTCCTGTCGACATCAGCAGTCGGGCTCCAAACACAAATCAATGACCTCGCCAGAGTATCAAACACGTTAAAACTCCAAGTAAATTTAGAAAGACGGACATCTGGCCAAAAGCGAACAGTGGTTTCTGGATGCATCAAGAGTCGAAATTGTAAACAATACAAGTATTTGGAATTTGTCTTAACCACGAAACTGTCTATCAAATCTGCTCTTCATTAAATCTCTACAACAGGTAAACAAAAGTGTGTACAAATATTGAAGGTACTTTGGAGCCTACGATGCTCCTGGCCAGCAGTATTCACGAGGTGGTTTGATGCACAGGTACAGTCGTCACTGTTGTATAGCTCATAGATATGGGGTGTAATTCATGAACGTG
>JAWQFJ010015783.1:0-10030 GCA_034096865.1 Theodoxus fluviatilis
GTTGGCATCCGTCAGTCTCGTGAGACTATGGGGGTGTGCGCCAGGTTTGGTCAGTCCGGGGTTGAGAGGCAGCGTACTCTGTGGCTGTAGAGCCCGATCCTTGAGCCGCATGCTCTGTTGCACTTGTCGCAAGTGAAGTCTTGGCGTGGCTCTGTGGATGCCGACGCTATCCTCTGTCGTCTGCGTTCTCTCCTCTCCTCCCACTGCTCCCGTCTCCTCCTCTCGCTGGCCTGGATGCCAGTCTTGACGGCGTGTCTCCAGCTGTTGCGGTCAGCGGCCACTGTTTCCCAGTCTGCTGGGTTGATGCCTCCCGCCGTCATATCACGTTTACAAACGTCCTTGTAGCGGAGGAGAGGTCTTCCTGCAGGTCTGGATCCCGTGGCGAGCTCGCAGTACAGCACATCTTTGGGTATTCGGCCGTCATCCATCCTGCTGACGTGACACATACACACACATATATACGCACACAAAAACACACACACAAAAACACACACACCTCTACACACGAGCACAAGCGCACACACGCACACATTGCAAATAAGCAAGAAAGTGTATGTGCATACTGGTGTTCATTCATCCCTGCTGCCACATATTACATACACGCACAGAAATACATACTGATGTAGTGAAACTTGCAGAGGGAGTGTTCCATATAAGACCTTCTTCTTCTTGGTTGTCTCTGGGGTGTCGAGGACGACTTACTGTGCCATCATCTGTGGATGCGCATATGGCTCCTAAGTCCAAACTCCGAGACACACAGGCGGCTGCAAGTGGGGCAAGGAACGCCGGTCTGGACAGAGGTTGAAGCTGTTCTGTGTCGCCTTGCTCGCGCAGTTTCAAGACGACAACAGTTGTCATCTTCAAAAGCTCTTGCAGCTTTTCGGGTGGTGGCATACCATAGGGTTCTGTCGGCAACAGTGGCCTCAAGGTGCCGTGGTTGGAGGTTTGCCCATTTAATATTCGCCTTGAGGTTGTCTTCGTATCTTTTGAGAGATGAAGTACACAACATGACCTGTGCGTGAAGGAATGTAAAGTGGAAAAGCAGTTGCACATATAATATAAGATACATGTACGTGCCGTTTGCCACACATGTGGGTTGGGGGTAAGAATAGACTTACCACAACTGTCAGCACAAATCAAATCACGATGACCCTAGTTACTCGCCTCTTACAAACCACAAAGGGGGGCATGGTTGGTCTATTCTGACCCCCAACCGAGAAGGGGGTCCAGCAAATGAAGGGGAACGGGGAATAGGGGGTCTGCAGCATCTTTGGTTGTGTATCAGATTGAATACATGTATGTACATGTAGATTTTAGGGAAATTTTTCTCCTGCAGGCGTTAGCTCTCCTGAACGAATGGCCTTGCATTTTATGATTTTTAAATTACTCCGTGTGTGTGTGTGTGTGTGCGTGCGTGCGTCCGTGCGTGTGTGTTAGAGAGAGAGAGAGAGAGAGAGAGAGAGAGAGAGAGAAAGAGAGAGAGAGAGAGAGAGAGAGAGAAAGAGAGAGTATGTGTGTGTGTGTAAAAGTGTGTGTGTGTGTGTATGTGTGTGTGCGTGCGCGTGCATGCGTACACGGACGTGAAATAATTTTCCTAGTATTGGCTTCACAGTGTGATTTAACTGGAACGCGAGGATGCTACTGCATCTGAAAAACAGAATTTCGCCTTTTTTTTGCTGCACATCATGTAACATATCTTTGACATCCCATTTCCAGTTTTGTCCTGCTGTATGGGAACTGTGCACAGATTCGTCTCCCTCGAAGTTGGAATGTGCTAAGATGTGGGGTGCCCGTGTCCCTTGCACTGAATCGTCACGGCGCCAAGACACAAGACACCACTGCGAGCATTTGCCACGGCGCCAAGACACCAGACACCACTGCGAGCATTTGCCACGGCGCCAAGACACCAGACACCACTGCGAGCATTTGCCACGGCGCCAAGACACCAGACACCACTGCGAGCATTTGCCACGGCGCCAAGACACAAGACACCACTGCGAGCATTTGCCACGGCGCCAAGACACAAGACACCACTGCGAGCATTTGCCACGGCGCCAAGACACAAGACATCACTGCGAGCATTTGCCACGGCGCCAAGACACAAGACATCACTGCGAGCATTTGCCACGGCGCCAAGACACAAGACACCACTGCGAGCATTTGCCACGGCGCCAAGACACCAGACACCACTGCGAGCATTTGCCACGGCGCCAAGACACCAGACACCACTGCGAGCATTTGCCACGGCGCCAAGACACCAGACACCACTGCGAGCATTTGCCACGGCGCCAAGACACCAGACACCACTGCGAGCATTTGCCACGGCGCCAAGACACCAGACACCACTGCAACCACTTGCCACGGCGCCAAGACACAAGACATCAGTGCGTGCACTTTCCAGCTTGGACGGAATCTCGCCTCTCCCATAGAGACGGAGCTTTCACGTCTTGTGACACTTCGCTCTAAAACCCGGGGCGGGAGGTTCTAACCTTATCATTATACCATTGCCTGTAAACGGCCCTTTTCAGGACCACCTTGGCTCAAGAAAGAATACAAATGTCGGTTAATGTCCACATCTTTTTCTTTCAGTTAATATTTCGACCGACCCCGGTTCCCCATTCTTCTCTGTGAAGAGGCTGCAAAAAGACGTATGTAGTGGCACTTTTTGCAAAATTGCAGGAATATTATGGTATGCTCCCCTATTCATCGTGACACATTCGGAAATGGGCTGCCCGTTTAGCGTGGATTCATTTTCTAAACATCGACTTACAAAATAAGTCATCCCTACTTGCGACACGATTGGGATAAAATAGGTGAAATGTTGAGAGGGGAGGTGTATATATTTATTTTGAGTAATGTTGTCATAAATTGTGTGGAAGAGGGTGGGTGGTGGGTGGGGGGTGGGGGGTAGTCACAGAATATTTGTATGGCGTCTCTTTCTTAATTTAAACCCATCTTCACACACGCACACATGCTTTCACGCACGTATGCACGAACGCTTGCAGACGCACATGCAAGAGCGCGCGCGCGCACACACACACACACACACACACACGCGCGCGCGCGCACACAATGATGACATGCTATACAGACTACTAGACTCAGAATAAGAGATGCACTTTGCAAATATGGTTGTGAGGAAGTACGACGAAACTAATGCTTTATGAGAGAACTGAAGATAAGGATGTTAGAATAGTAGGATGGAAGATGGATGCAGGTCTTTTTCATGCATTTGGGTTGCAAGCACTCACTCTCCAAAACGGTCATTGGGCAACTCCAGCAGACAGCCGAGGCAGCGTCCTTGTGGATCTGGCACAAGAGCCAATGCCCTAGGGGGCCTTAAGTTCTTACCCAAAACCGACACCCCACGGTGGCGTTTGCTGCTTGGGGACGCCCATGTTCAAGCTACTGAAGCAGGTCCCGAAAGCTCCACAGATATGGGTTCCAGCTGAGGAGAGGCGGCAGCTGCCGTAAGTGGTTTTTTGGACATCCAGTTCGTCTCAAAGGAGAGAGTACTGTGTTTACAAATCTTTTCAGACAACCAGGTGTTCGAAAAAGAATCGCTTTCAGATTGATAGAAAAGTGCACAGAGATGCGTATATTCGATTCCACTTGGGAGTTAGTCTATGCATGCAAGGGTGGAGGGTTGAGGATATCAACTCGAGGCGAATAGTGATGATTTTATACGCCCATTGTATGAAAACTACTATGAAAATGAGAAACACTTCTTGTTGACCCCTGAACACAAGACCATTTCCTAGTTTTTCGAGATTTATCATCATCACAGGATGAAACATTCAGAGAAATGTTTGTAAATACTTATTCAAGGCATTCTAACAATGAAAAGAGTCACTGAGGCTGTAATTAAAGGAATTCGTCACAGCAATGGGCTGTAATATAATGCAATGCGATGCTATGTAATGTAATGTGACGCAATGTAATGCAATGCTATAGAGCGCTATATATATCGGTAGTCCCTTGGTACGCGTATCTCTGGAGTGGGTACGTAAATGACTCCACAGGCCCAGTCTGGACCGGCAGAGTCGGGGGCAGTGGAGGCACTGGAACTCCGTGGATGTCGCTGGGGCCAGCGCAGCTTGGAGGCGACGCTCGCGCGCTGCCGCGCGTTGTTCCCGACAGGCTGTCTCCAGCTGTGTGGGCGCATCTCGGGTGGCAGCTCGCCATGGGACTGTGTCAAGCGCCACTGCCTGCAGCTCGGGTGGTGGGATGCCGCACCACTTAAGGTTTTCTTTCATATTGTCTTTATAGCGCTTCTTGGGGCGACCTGTGCCGCGCTTCCCCCCTGCCAGCTCGCCGAAGAGCAGTGTAGTGTAAATCTAAGGTCATATGGAGTCGAATTAAACGATGTAAATTGTTTAGCGTACATTTGTGGGGGCTCTGTAGCCGAGCAGAGAGAGCGGTTGACCTGCAGTCCTTTGCAGCTAATGGGTACGGTGTTCGAAGCTGCACAGATCCTAGAGTTGCATCCTGGGACAAGGTGCTTCACCCACTTTGCCTCTCCTACCCAGGAGTTAAATCGGTCACCGATCGCTGCATAGTGGCGACCAGGACTGAATTTCCCCAAAGAGTTTTTCCTTAAGAGGACAAAAATAAAGACTATCACTATTATCATTACCGTAGTTGGTTGGTTAGTTGGTTGGTGTTTTACGGCGTCTCAGCCTTTGTAGGCTATGTAAGGCCATTAAGCACGAAAATCACTTGAACAGTTCAGAGCGAACGTAAAGTCATGGTGTCCCTAGTTATTCGCCTCTTACGAATCTCGTAGGGAGACGCAGTAGGTCAATTCCTACCCTGAACCCCACAGGGGGAATCGTCATCATCGTATACCCCATGTGAAGGCCTAACAATTAAGAATTGGACAGTATAGTATCGTATCGTAATAGAGTTGTGGAAATGAACGTAAAAATGCTATTTACCCACAGCTGTGCTGATAATTGTTGTCTGTGCAGATTGTGCTACAACAGCTGCTGTTTTCAGCTTGGATGCAAGGATGGATGGATGGATGGATGGATGAATGGATGGATCCATTATGGATGGACGGGTAGAATGAATTTGCATGGATCTATTATGGATGGATGGATGGATGGATGGATGGATGGATGGATGGATGGATGGATGGATGGATGAATGGCTGGCTGGCTGGATGGCTGGATGGCTGGCGCTTAACGGTCTATCAGCCTTTGCAGGCTATGTAAGGTCATCAAGCAGAAAATTAGAAAAATTTAGAGTAAGTGCTAATCAAGGCAAGATGTCCCTATTTATTTGCCTCTTGCATATCGCATAGGAGACTGGGTGGGTCAATTCAGAATCCCCAGTCTACAGGGGGATGGATGGATGGTGTTTATCAGCCTATCAGCCTTTGTAGGCTATATAAGGCCAGTAAGCACGAAAATCACTAGAACAGTTTAAGACTAAAAGCAAAGCAAGTCACGGTATCCCTCCCTAGTTATTCGCCTCTTACGAATCGTGCAGGGAGACACGGTGGATAAATTCCTAACCCGAACCCACTGGGGGAGCATCATACGGGAAGTGTGTGTGGTCTTGACTCGGGAACGTGTCGTGTGCTCTCCACACACTGTGAGCCTCAAAACCTTGGTGGGTAGGCACAACCAGGCGTGACGAACACTCGCTAGGGTTGGAAGAGACTGGAGGACAAGGGAGAGTAATCTGCATTGCTCTTTAGTGGATGAATGGAGATTCACGGATGGATAGTGTGTTACGGCCTATCAGCCTTTGTAGGCTATTTAAGGCCAGTATGCACGACAATCACCGTAACAGTTTAGAGTTAACGCACGGTGTCCCTAGTTATTCGCCTCCTACGAATCGCGTAGGGAGACGCGGTGGGTCAATTCTTACCCCGAACCCACAGGGGGAAGTGACTGGAGGACTAGGGAGAGTAATCTTCATTGCTCTTTAGTGGATGCATGGAGATTCACGGCCTATCAGCCTTTGTATGCGATGTAAGGCTATTGAGCATGAAAAGCACTAGAAAACTTTGGAGTAAGCGACAATCAAGTCACGATTTCCCTATTCATTTGCCTCTCATGAATCGCATAGGGAGATCTGGTGGGTCTATTCTCACCCCCAACCCACAGAGGGCTTCCTGTCTGCTTTCCAGCCTGCGCCCTACAAGCGCAGCTGTACCAGCGGTGGTCCAGATTAATACTGACAGCCATGACAGCTGCCTTTTGGCCCAATACTTGTGAGGAATGGAGTCCCTACCTCCTGTACGTTTCCATGGAGATGGATGGTGGACGTTTGAAGTTGTATGGCCTATCAATCTTGGTAGGTTTTTTAAGGTAGGTAATGAGTATTCAAACAGTATCTTTTTTTCCATTAAAAAATCTACAATCATACTTCCATGTTCACAAACTGGAGAAACTATTTTTAAAACTTATTCATTAGCTTGTATTGCATTGCGCGTATATGTATATACCAAGCTGTCTTAACTTTTCAGTGCAGTTTTACCCCTGCCAAATAGGTTATACCAGTATCGGGTTGGAATACTCCCCAGGGAGTGGAGTTGGTGCTGGTACCTGACTGTCACTGTGATTGTCGTCAGATGTCAGGGAAGGGCAGACACAGTGGCCCGGTGAGCAGGAGATAAAGTGTAAAGCGGTTTCAGACCCAGACACAGTGGCCCAGTGAGCAGGAGAGAAAGTGTAAAGCGGTTTCAGACCCAGACACAGTGGCCCAGTGAGCAGGAGATAAAGTGTAAAGCGGTTTCAGACCCAGACACAGTGGCCCAGTGAGCAGGAGATAAAGTGTAAAGCGGTTTCAAACCCAGACACAGTGGCCCAGTGAGCAGGAGATAAAGTGTAAATCGGTTTCAGACCCAGACACAGTGGCCCAGTGAGCAGGAGAGAAAGTGTAAAGCGGTTTCAGACCCAGACACAGTGGCCCAGTGAGCAGGAGATAAAGTGTAAAGCGGTTTCAGACCCAGACAAAGTGGCCCAGTGAGCAGGAGAGAAAGTGAAAAGCGGTTTCAGACCCAGACACAGTGGCCCAGTGAGCAGGAGAGAAAGTGTAAAGCGGTTTCAGACCCAGACACAGTGGCCCAGTGAGCAGGAGAGAAAGTGAAAAGCGGTTTCAGACCCAGACACAGTGGCCCAGTGAGCAGGAGATAAAGTGTAAAGAGGTTTCAGACCCAGACACAGTGGCCCAGTGAGCAGGAGAGAAAGTGTAAAGCGGTTTCAGACCCAGACACAGTGGCCCAGTGAGCAGGAGAGAAAGTGTAAAGCGGTTTCAGACCCAGACACAGTGGCCCAGTGAGCAGGAGAGAAAGTGTAAAGCGGTTTCAGACCCAGACAAAGGTGATACGTTGCTACAGAAAAACCTCACCTTTTCCTTTCACTCTTAATCCCTTACTCGTTAGTCTGGTACACAAAAGGTAGTAAATGTGAGACATAGCCTGTACACGCGCGCAACCGCAAGCACACAGTCACACGGGCTCACGTGCATACACACACACACACACACACACACACACACTTATACACATCAATCAGGCATGCACGTACATTTGGAGATATACACACGCAGGCACACATGCACAACCATCATTTACATACACACACGAACACACGCACGCACACACACACACACGTACGCGCGCACACACATACATGCACAACCAACACTTACACATATGCACACACACACACACACACACACACACACACACACACACACACACACACACACACACACACACACACACACACACACACCTGGGAATTTCTGGAAAGCTTGGAACAATCTGTTACACGTGTATTCAATCAATATTGCCGTCCATGGCTGCTGTGGGTTAACCCTTTGGGAGTGCAAGATTTTGCTGCTGCAACGAGATCATTGTTTACACTACTCAAAGATGATCAGTTGTTTGCTTCTCGTTTATTCCACTGACACAAACAGGACTGAAACATTTAAATGACTGCATTCATTAATGAACAAAAGAGTGAATTAATGAATTAATTAACGAACGAATGAATGAATGAAAGAACAAACGAATAGAACCGACGAACAAATGAATGAATGAGTGAATAAATAAATGAATGACGTCTTATGGCCTATCAACCTTTGTAGGCTACTGTAAGTCACTGATCACGAAAAACACTACAGCTTGTTGGAATATTATACGAACAAGTCAAATCTCGAATCGTCTAGGGAGACGCGGTGGGTCTATTGTTACCCCCAACACATAGATGACCCCCGAAACTCTTGAAGACGAGGGCTTTTCCCTCTGATGACCGTCAGTTGTCTCACTTCAGAAGTTTTTTGTATTGACCACTTTTGCGTGAATTCTGGCAAAAGACACGTCTTTTTTCTGATCGCGTAGTGATGCCGAAAGAAAAAAACTGAAAGGAAAATACACGTTTTACAACCGCCATCTTGTCGGCTTTCCTTCTTGCCTTTTATTGTCTTTCCTTAACAACCACTTCTTCTCCCCATTTCCCAAATTTCCATCCCCCCTATCCCCCACCCCCACCCCCACCTCCCAACCTCTAACTCCATCCCATTTTCCTCTCTTTCCCATCGTTACCTTTCCTTTTCCAAACCCTGCCCACCCTTTTATTTTCTCTTCCTTTCGCTGTTCGTTTTATTATTTTCTTTTCTTCCCTTTTCTTTGCCTATGCGCAATCCCACCCCCACCCATCTCCCCTTACCTTCTCGACCCTTCCTCCCTCCCTACCTCCATCAACTCTTGTCTTCCCCTTCCTCCCTCCCTACCTCCATCAACTCTTGTCTTCCCCTTCCTCCCTCCCTACCTCCATCAACTCTTGTCTTCCCCTTCCTCCCTCCCTACCTCCATCAACTCTTGTCTTCCCCTTCCTCCCTCCCTACCTCCATCAACTCTTGTCTTCCCCTTCCTCCCTCCCTACCTCCATCAACTCTTGTCTTCCCCTTCCTCCCTCCCTACCTCCATCAACTCTTGTCTTCCCCTTCCTCCCTCCCTACCTCCATCAACTCTTGTCTTCCCCTTCCTCCCTCCCTACCTCCATCAACTCTTGTCTTCCCCTTCCTCCCTCCCTACCTCCATCAACTCTTGTCTTCCCCTTCCTCCCTCCCTACCTCCATCAACTCTTGTCTTCCCCTTCCTCCCTCCCTACCTCCATCAACTCTTGTCTTCCCCTTCCTCCCTCCCTACCTCCATCAACTCTTGTCTTCCCCTTCCTCCCTCCCTACCTCCATCAACTCTTGTCTTCCCCTTCCTCCCTCCCTACCTCCATCAACTCTTGTCTTCCCCTTCCTCCCTCCCTACCTCCATCAACTCTTGTCTTCCCCTTCCTCCCTCCCTACCTCCATCAACTCTTGTCTTCCCCTTCCTCCCTCCCTACCTCCATCAACTCTTGTCTTCCCCTTCCTCCCTCCCTACCTCCATCAACTCTTGTCTTCCCCTTCCTCCCTCCCTACCTCCATCAACTCTTGTCTTCCCCTTCCTCCCTCCCTACCTCCATCAACTCTTGTCTTCCCCTTCCTCCCTCCCTACCTCCATCAACTCTTGTCTTCCCCTTCCTCCCTCCCTACCTCCATCAACTCTTGTCTTCCCCTTCCTCCCTCCCTACCTCCATCAACTCTTGTCTTCCCCTTCCTCCCTCCCTACCTCCATCAACTCTTGTCTTCCCCTTCCTCCCTCCCTACCTCCATCAACTCTTGTCTTCCCCTTCCTCCCTCCCTACCTCCATCAACTCTTGTCTTCCCCTTCCTCCCTCCCTACCTCCATCAACTCTTGTCTTCCCCTTCCTCCCTCCCTACCTCCATCAACTCTTGTCTTCCCCTTCCTCCCTCCCTACCTCCATCAACTCTTGTCTTCCCCTTCCTCCCTCCCTACCTCCATCAACTCTTGTCTTCCCCTTCCTCCCTCCCTACCTCCATCAACTCTTGTCTTCCCCTTCCTCCCTCCCTACCTCCATCAACTCTTGTCTTCCCCTTCCTCCCTCCCTACCTCCATCAACTCTTGTCTTCCCCTTCCTCCCTCCCTACCTCCATCAACTCTTGTCTTCCCCTT
>JAWQFJ010015785.1:0-2500 GCA_034096865.1 Theodoxus fluviatilis
GGGAGATGTTTATTCATCCCAGCTGCTGTCTCCCCAGAAACGAAAGGCAGAGTAAACATTAGTCGTCTCGCCGCTCTGTGCTCTGACAAGTGTTTATCGTGGCTGCCCTGTCCCGCGCCCGCTCTGTGTCAGCACCATAGATTATCTCTAGTAAAATCTGTGGTGGTCAGCACCCCCACCCCCACCCCCGCTTCTCTGCCTCCCCCCCCCCCCTGTTTCTCCTCCTGTCTGTCTAGATAAATAGAGGCTGCAGTGCCTGCTTAGACAGACCCCATTCCATCTGCGTGCGAGAGAGTCCCCCATTCCATCTGGGTGAGCACAGACCCGATTTACACCAGGGTGAGAGATAGACCATTTTACCACCAGGGTCCAGAAGATTACGTACTAAGAACTTGTAACAACGGCCAATAAAGAGTTGATGGCGGAAACAAGCCTCGCCCCTGCGTCATATCATTGAAGCTGCTATCTTGCTTGGGAAAGCCCGGGCGTCCCGCAAGGGACGGGATCCACCAGTGAGAGGATTGCGGAGAGAACAACACCGCTCGCCTCCTCGGCAACTTCCCCAGTCCTTTGTATTTTCCCGCAACATATACATCACTGACGAGTGACAAAAATGTCACGTTGGTGGATGGATGGAAAGATGATGGATGGATGCATAGATGGATGGATGGATGGATGATGGACGGACGGATAGATTGCTGGATTGATGGATGGGATGGGATGCGATGAGAGGGATAGATGGATGGGATGATTGATGAAGAGATGGATGAGATGATGGATGGGTGGATGGATGCATGAATGGATGGATGAATGGATGGATGGATGGATGGATGGATAGATGGATGAATGGATGCATGGATGGATGGATGGATGGATAGATGGATGAATGGATGATGGATGGATGGATGGATGGTTGGTTGAGGCTATCTGACCTAACAGCCATGCTGTGCCGTACATTTCCTACTCAGATCTACGGTGAAGGTTGTTATAATAATGAACGAGAACATTTCCCATTTCCCAAGTTATTTTCCACAATGGGATCATTTACGTCCGGAGGCTTCATTAACAAATTTCATGAATTGGCTTGTGAGTGTATGTGCGTGTGTTTGTGTGTGCATTCGTGTGTGTGTGTGTGTGCGTGCGTGCGTGCGTGTGTGTACGTGCGTGTGTTTGTGTTTGTGTGTGCATGCGTGTGTGTGTGTGCATGTGTGTGTGCGCGTGCGTGTGTGTGTGTGTGCGAATTTGTGCTTGCGTTGTGAGTTTGTGCCTGCATTGTATGGATATGCTCCCCCCCCCCCTCCCCAATCCAAGAAAAGGTAGAGGTATATAGGTGTACAGGGGCTGTGGCGACCCACAGCGAGACAGAAAGGCGCTGCCACTGCTTCCCAAACGCAGACATACTGTGTTTCACTGATACAGTTTGAATGGTGTTCGATTGCAGGCGGTGGAATTTGTTTGATTGTGACAGCTGAGAAGACTACGTCCATCACCTTACAAGGACACTGCTTCAGTCGGCAGTTGTTGCTACAAGTACATCCGCATCCCTGTTCTCCATATCACCAAAGAACCTATAGTGTATATAGGATCTTTGATATCACCCACCACCTGATGACGAGGCGGATTGAGTGTCTGGCGTACCGCGATTAAAATCATTGAACTGTTTTATTTCTGTCTTTCCTTGCTTGAATGGAAGACAGTGAATGATTGGGTGAATCTTGCTCGTCGATAGATAGTCCTGAATCCTGGAGTTAGAAACCACACCTCTAGAACCAAAATCAAATGGACGGTTTATGACAAATGAAACACTTGAGATAGTGTATACACGAGACAGTGTTTTCGTTGATACGACAGCTCGCACACGAATAAACATGAATTCAGGGTACAAGTGTTGCGAAAAAGCACATCTCTGTTGCACACGGGTAGAGAGCCTTACGTGGGAATGGAGGCGAGTTGCAAATGCAGCGACAGAGGGAGAAGGACGCCGAGCTAAAAACTAGGACAGTCGAGCCAGGAGGCTGATGCAATCCCTGAAAGTGAGACCTCACTAGCTTTCCCGCCTTTGCAACAGTGGTGGCCTGACAATGCGCAGATTGCGTCAGCACCGGCTGTAACCAGCCCTCACCCGCGCTGCCTATCTCCCGCGTTCCCGGTGTAGTGACGATCAATAGGTAATCAATGGGCGCACCAAGAAAGACGTGCGAATAGCGGTAATTAGCGAATCGAGAGGAGGACTTTTTTCTGAGACTGACAGGCGTCAGGGCTTCGGTAAACTATAAAATGAATGTTGCATACGAAACTGACAGCTGGAAGTAGAGCGCTTGCGACAAATACTGAAACGGTGGGCGAGATTGTTGTCTCCCTCGTGTAGAGTTTTTCTGTCGACTGCGTGTCGCCATGAAGTTATTTGAAAATAATAATAATAATAATAATAATAATAATAATAATAATAATAATAATAATAATAATAATAAAGTTTATTTATACAGCGCATTTTCATTTA
>JAWQFJ010015785.1:12500-16921 GCA_034096865.1 Theodoxus fluviatilis
CACCTACAATGCATCCACCCCTTTGTATGACTGCATTAACTTTGCTTCAACGCCTATGACGTGCCAAAACGTATTAAACATGAACTTCCCTTCCCCTCCAACTTATGTATAAAATGTGATGACTCGCTTGCACGGTTTAAAAAAACGACAGAATTTTCAAATCAACTGTTAGAGCAATGGTTGATATATGTAGATTAGGCATACTCTCTTCTTCATAAGTCGTTTATTTGGCTGTATATTGCGGAGCTTCTTACAAGGGAAAACATCTCGTTCCAAGCGTTATGGTTTCCCTTTGGGACCCTAAATTCGCTCTTGGTATTGATTGCTGTCAAGATCATGTCCAACTGAGAGCAAGATAGAGAGGCTGTGCAGCCCTGAAGGCCCATTTTAACTGAACACTTACGCCTACGTCGCCGTAGTGGCAGTCTTATCTAACCAATCAAATCGCAGAGCTAGACTGAAGCTGCGTCCTGATTGGTTAGATAAAATTGCTACTACGGTGATTAAAGTACAGTAGAAGCCGCTTACTCGGGACAAGTCCGTCCCCCGTGTTTTGTCCCCTCTAACCGGATTGTCCCTAGAAACCAATAGGCCTAGTTGAGATATTTTGGGGATTTTAGTCTGACCTAATGTTAGGTACTCGAGCCCTCCCGCCACGACAAGGCAATCCCCCCTGGGAGAGAAAGGTGTAGCCCTGAAAGGGGCGGTTTTAGCCCTGAAAGGGGCGGTTTTAGCCCTGAAAGGGGCGGTTTTTGCCCTGCTATAACAGGAGCTGTTGCAGAGCTGCGACGGCTTCAGCGCTATCCAAAAAATGTCATTAACGTTGTCTGCTTTCGTGAGGTGGCTGTCTCGTGGTCCACCATACGTTGTACTTACTCCAGGACTGGCATGGCCATCTCAAGGTTTGATTCCTGGACAAAATGCTTGAAAATTGAACCATTTTCAGTTTCTCAGTCATGGTGAGAGGTTAATAGTCGTTGTCACTGTCGCTGTCGCTGTCACTGGAAATGTCTGATGTCAGCTTCTGGCGCTTCCTGGCCTGCACCTCCTGGAAAAGTTGATCGTGTGACAACTCGCCGCTAGTCTCCAAGTTGTCGTCCATGCTCACGTACTCGGCGAATTCCGATTCTGTGAGCGCTGCAGGCGTCTCGACGTCTAAGAAAACATTGGCGCATTCATCGGAGGGCGGTTGCTCCATCTCGGTGACAAATCCTGCATCTTCTAGGTCAGCGACAGGTCGGACCGCTCGGATGACATCGTAATGGTGAGTGTACACTCAAAGAAACCAGCGAGAATAATAGTGATGTGTGCATTTAGTCATCCGTATTTATGCAGGCGTGATCATGCCTCCTGCTCAGCGATTGGCCGAGAAAGCTGACATGCGATTGGATTGTTTTGCTCATTAGCGTCTGGTTAATCTCTTTGTCTTTGCAATGCGCAAAAGCCCGCCGAGCAGCTAATAAGCTATTGGATAGTTTTGCTCTTCACCGCTTGGTTGTATATTAAGTCCATTCCATGGCTCTAAAGTGAAATCTGGCCGAGTTTTGTCCCGATTAAGCGGCGGGTTGTCCCGATTAACAGGTTAAATTATATAGTAAAAAATCTGTTCCCTGAGTTTTGTCTCGTATACTCGGCGTGTCCCGATTAACCGTGTTCCGATTAAGCGCCTTCTACTGTATTAGCGTTGCTCGATGAAAACATACTTGAAAGGGTGTGCAAAGCTCAGTGGCGTTGGTGCTCTAGCATATACTGTATGCCAGAATCCAACACAACATAAATGTAAAATGAGTACAGTTGATGTAGAAAAACAAATCCTCACTTATCAACTTGTAATTTTAGGTTCATTCGAAACGAAAAGAGAATGTTTTCGTAAAATCGGGGGAACAGGGGTGAGGGGTATGGATGGGGTAGTCGTGAAGAGCACGGACACACCGTCACTGTTGTGGATCGATCCTTGGTGTGGCCGTGCGCCAGAATCGGGTTGGTCCAGTCCTCTTGGAGTGGAAATAGTGCTGGTACCTGACTGCGTGCGTCCTGTCCGTCTGGTCCCGGGTTTGTCGTCTGTTGCCAGTGAAAGACTGATCATGTGGTCCAATAACCATGAGGAAGAGTGTCAAGAGGTTTGAGCCTCATAATTATCTGAACGATTAATCGCCATGTAAAACCAGCACCTTTACCTTTATCCCTGTCCCTTTCATCCCATCGTACTTTCGCGTGCTGACCGACGACTTGGAGCAACGCCCTGCCATGCAGTCAACATGCACTTTGGGTTTCCTCTTCTCCTCTCGACTAAATCAGTAAATGGGAATTATTTTTGCTGGGATAGGGATAGAGGGGTGGGGGAGGTTGTGAGGGGGGGGGGGGGGGGGTTGAGGAGGTCGGTGGAGGGCCCGGTTGCTGAGGGGGTGGGGCTGGGGAATGTCACTTCCCTAAGAGTGCATTATTGTCCTGCGGGGCTGGCATCCCGGGCACAGCACAAACACGCAATTTCCGGTAGGCCGAGGCAGTCGGCTCTTTTCCCAAACATTGGAGGACAAAATAACTGCCAGCGTAGTCTCCGAGGCTCGGCCTAGCAAAGCACAATAAACGCTGCATTGCGTCTGGCTCGGCCTGGAAATTGCGTCTTGGCCTTGCAGAAGTTGCACTCAGTTGTTTTTAAATTTACTTGTCAACCTTTCCCGCTTGTGAGTAACACGATCCAGGAGTCTTTTTTTTGTTCTCTGTGTCTCCACAGCTCTCTCATTCCCTCATGTTTCCTCCCTCACAGGCCGGGTCACAGCAACCACCGCCAGAACTTTTTGAAAGCCAGATTCATGTCACAGCGCCCCGCTCCGACCTTCCTGTACGCCTGCACCTGCCGTGCCGACAGGACTGAATCATTCAACTTTTAGAAGGGAAAAAAATTGCTAGACCGGAATAGCCTATAAAGCAGCAAGGGTTCTGGCAACAGCTGCATCGCAAAACAGCACTTCTGACAATGTTAGATGGACGATTTCGAACAAGGCAATGACTTGCTTAAAATTCTAGCTCTTTGTCTAATGTATTTCTGCTCCTTATCCATGTAACACCATGATCTTCTGATCCTACAAGTATAATCAATAGGATTTATAAAATTAATACTGATAATTGCTATTATCTTTCTCGCTCCTCATTCCCAATCTCTGCCCCGCTCTTGCTTCTCCTCTCATCCTTCCTTCTCCTGAACAAATTAATCCCTATATGTTTATTCTTCTCACCATTTCATCCTCTCCTACCTGCTGTTTCTACCTCCTCCTCTCCTGTTCTCATCCTCCTGCTCCTCCTACTCTCCTCCCTCCTTCTCCTGCTTCTCCTCCCCTAATCCTCCTTGCTTCTTCCTCCTCCTCATCCTCCTGCTTCTCCTCTCCTCTTGCTTGTCTCCTCCTTTACTCTCCTCCTCTCCTCCTCCTCCTCCTCCTCCTCCTCATCCTCCTCCTCCTCCTTCCTCCTCTCCTCTCCTCCTCGCTCCTCCTTCGTCGTAGTCTTGTCTCCTCATCCTCCTCATCCTCCTCATCCTGCTCATCCTCCTCATCCTCGTTCCTTCGTTGTTTAAACTCGCTCCCTGGCTCCCCTCGGTTCTCCTTCCACGGTGGTGGCTCTGGCACATACAATTGCCATACATGACCTCGTCCTCCCGCTCAGTAACTGGAGTCCTGAACGCCTGTCGGTCGGTCCGCTGCCTGCCTCCCCCTCACTACTTTGTCTGTCTGTCGTCGTTGTCTGTCTGTTGTGTCTGTCTGTCGTTGTCTTCTGTCTGTCTGTCTGTCTGTCTGTCTGTCTGTCTGTCTGTCTGTCTGTCTGTCTGTCTGTCTGTCTGTCTGTCTGTCTGTCTGTCTGTGTGTCTGTCTGTCTGTCTGTCTGTCTGTCTGTCTGTCTGTCTGTCTGTCTGTCTGTTGTCTGTCTGTCTGTCTGTTGCTGTCTGTCTGTTGTCTGAATGTTGAATCGTATGTCTGTCTGTCTGTCTGTATCTGTCTAACTCTAGGCCTGCTCCCTCTCTCTCTTTCCCTTCTCTCTCTCACTTCTCTCTCGCTCTCTCTCTTTCTCTCTCTTCTCCTTCTCTAAGCTCTTCTTCCCTCTCTCCTCTCGCTCCTACTCCTATCATCGCTCCTCTCTCTCTCTCTCTCTCTCGCTGCCTCTTCTACTCGCTCTTATCTCACTCTCTTCTCCTCTCTCTCTCTCTCTCTCTCTCCTCTCTTCTCTCTATCTGACTCATTATCTGGCAATGCAGCATTGACGCGGTGCCACTCCATTTTCCTGGTAAGCTGGAAAGTTTCAGTGTCACCTCTCCCCATCCTCACACACTCAGGTAAGGGATCTCGGTTCTGGTGTGGAACGAGCGGTGGGCCGACAATGCGCCTCTGTTTTCCTTCATACTCTTCCTCGAGTACTTACAGACCAGATCA
>JAWQFJ010015792.1:0-5000 GCA_034096865.1 Theodoxus fluviatilis
AGTTCATGAATTACACCCCGGATTACCAGCTGCTGTGGAAGCGTCCCTATAGTCCCTGCTTGCGACGGAAGAACTGTTGTCATGGAAAATCGTCGGCAAACCGGGAAACAGCACAGTTGTGCTGAGATTCAGGCAGCGCGACGACGCTTGGCCATTGCTCGCACGCCATTACAAGCGAGGAACCTGGCGTCGAAAGACTCCATCCCAACAGCGACGGGACCAGCAGCGGTCGGAAATTCATCGAGCCAAGGGTGAGCTAACCTTACTGCAAGATGCTCCTTTTCCAAATTTCGACATTGAAACCGCCGCGAATTTCATTTCTCGTCATGATGATGCACGGAATGCACTTGCTGCTGCGAGAGCAGATCCGACAGCGTTGGTGATCGTGACCTTTGACCTCCCCGGTGGACAAGTTGGCTTCGTCGGGGAGGACACGGCCGGTCATCTCCCTCGATCATCTACGGGTGACCTCCAGTGCAGCACAGACAGGGATGCTGAGATCGTGACACCACTACCTTCAGCCCAGCACGAGCTTACTGACCAGGACTGCAGAGATGTACTGGAGCGCATTGACCAAGACTGCAGAGATGCGCTAGAGCGCGTGGTGAGACAGGTGTCTGACAGGGTGACAGACTGCCGACAGAGTGTTGCAGAGTTGCGGGAGGAGATTGGGGTCGAGGCTTCTCCCCGACTTATTCTAGACAAGGAGCCTCGGATGTTGCGAGAGTCCATACGGTCGAAGACTCCCGGTTCCCGCAGAGGGGGCAAGAAAGTCAGTTCATCTGATGACCCTGGGATCGACCCAGTTTCTGACCGTCTGCGACCCACTTCCAGACGGCGAGACAGGAATGGTGATGGCGCACGTCGACTGCGTGGGCGGAGCGTGCGGGCAGCAAAAAAACCTAGCAATTTGCACGAACTGCTCGGTGATATCGTGTGACAGACATTGCCAGTAATCGTGCACTGCGGACAGTCCATAACTGGATTCCAGTTTTGTTGTGTTTGCGTTTGTGTTCATTTCGTCGCGTTTCTTTCCATTGTAATGGGCCGGCATGGCCTAAACAATAAATATTGCGTTCGTTCGTTCGATCTCTCTCTCTCTCTCTCTCTCTCTCTCTCTCTCTCTCTCTCTCTCTCTCTCTCTCTCTCTCTCCGGGCAACATCATTTACTTGTTTCTGTACGCTAATGATATTGTACTTATATCGGACACGGTAGTAGGTTTGCAGAACCAATTAAGTTATCTGAAAAAAGGCTCTGATGCTCTTGGACTTCGTATAAATCAAGAGAAGACAAAAGTAATGGTGTCTAGGAATTATGGCTATCTATCTGAACATGAAAAGTGGTTCTTGGGTAATGGCATTCTGGAAGTGGTTCCCGAGTATAGGTATCTGGGATCTTTGTTTACCACCAAGTTATCATGTAACCTGCTTCAATTAGATCTTGTTCAAAGGGCGAAAGCCAATTCAACCCAGCTTACCAGATGTATTAGAAAACTCTAATGCTTGTCACCAAATGCCTTCTTTAAAATGTTTGACTCCCAAGTGCTCAGTGTACTGTTGTACTCCTCAAAAGTTTGGGGACTGCGTGATTGTTTTGTTATTGAATCTGTACATATGGAAGCATTGAAAAGATTCCTTAATTTGCCTATTAGAGTACCAAAAGTGATTGTATAATTATGGGGAAACTGGCAGACACCCTCTTTTTGTGAATGTATCATTCGTTCAGTGAGATACAGGATCAGAGTACTTCGAATGGAAACTTCCCGTTACCCACACATGATTTATAAAATGCAGGTGAACTCGCATCAGCAGAATTGAGGAAACCAGATTAAGGACATATGATGTAAATACGGTTTTGAGCAAGTATGGGTTGCCCAGACAATACGCAATGAAAGATAATTTATCAGAGAATTGAATAATAGTATTGTCTTGGTATATCGGAGCAACTGTGAACAAACATTGTTAAGTAGTGGGAGATATTCATTTTATCGTCAAATAAAAACGCATTGGGGTAGAGAGAATTATTTATATGCGATTGATTAAAAAAAACATTGCGAGATGTGTACATTCAGTTTCGTTCTGGCTTTAGTGAATTGTACCATCACAAATTTCGTTACTCTTAGGATAACCCAGATAATTTATACACATGTCCAGCTTGTATGGAAGAAATCGAAAGGGAATTTCATATGCTTTATCTGTGCCCAGTTTATGAAGAACTTAGAGAAAAACATCTCTCCCACATTAATGACTTTAGAAGAGTGGAACAATTATTTTCAGGCAGTGACCCTAGCATAATAAGATCGTTAACAATGTTCTTATATCGTGCGGTGAAAAGAAGACGTGAAGCAGTGGAAATAATCAATGCCGATGCGTACAATATGTTTCCGTTGTGACAGGCCTGTGGCCTATCAAATAAACCAGTTCGTTCGTTCGTTCTCTCTCTCTTTCTCTCTCTTTCTCTCTTTCTCTCTATCTCTCTCTCTCTTTCTTTCTTTCCCCCACCCTCTCTCTCTTACTCTCTCTCTTGCTCTCTCTCTCTCTCTCTCTCTCTCTCTCTCTCTCCACGCGAAATATTCATATTCACGCTGCATTGTGTGTATTGCACAGAAAGAATTTAACTTACTCAAAGAAATCTGAAGACAGGAGTGACGGTAACATGGAGATCTCTTCTCGGGACGGTGATCAATGATTGCAATATACCTACAGTGATATTTTTCAGAGACCTTCAAAGCAGAGTAAGGAGATGCTCAGAGCCGTATAAAGACGTTGTCCTATTTTGACCTTTAGATAAATCAATAAAAATCGCAGTCTTTAAAGGATGCGTTCTGCCCTCTTCTCATTATCTCCATCCATCATATTTCGTGGCAGCCAAAGCAAAACAAATCACATACAATTGCAAATTTGAGCTTGCTCGGAAAAACTCATGTCTCTTAGTTATGTTGATGAGGGTGGGTGGCTGAAGAGAGGGAGAGAGAGAGAGAGCGAGAGAGAGAGAGAGAGAGAGAGAGAGAGAGAGAGAGAGAGACTCAGAGAGAGAGACTCAGAGAGAGAGACTCAGAGAGAGAGAGAGAGAGAGACACAGAGAGAGAGAGAGAAGAGAGAGAGAGAGAGAGAGGAAGAACACATTGTTGCAAAGAATTGATTTTGTTCCCGCCACTTGAAATTCCAGATACGCCCGAGGCACAGCAGACAAATGCTGCAGTGACGGCACACAGCAACAATGCCATGATCATGTCCGGTTGTCGTACGCTAACGTGCGTTGCATTCAGACGATACATCCTCATCTTGTTGTCAGTGGTGGGCGTGCTGTTTGTCGGTTTCTCCCAGGGCTACAAAGCCATGGCAACTTCTGCTTTTTCAATCCACCCGTTACGTTGCATGTGCAGATATCGACTGCAAATGACCAGGAAACCCGAGATGATAAAATCGCCTACTGTGCTGTGGGCGTAGACGACAACACGGATGCTTCAGAGTAGAACTAGCATCCTGGCTCACTCTAGACGTCTACTTGAGGTTGATGATCAAACCAGAATCGTTGCATGCATGAATAAAACAGACCAAAAATGTTATAGGGAAATGTGAGTGTAAGAGTGTGATAGAAGATAGCAGTGACGTCCGCATAAATATCTCGCTGATCTATTGGCACCTGTGTTTTGCGCAGCGGCAGTGGATTATTGTGCAGTTTCCTGATGTTTTTTGTCAGCAGGCAAACTTCATCATCTCTGAAATGGATGGATTATGACAGCAGCAGAAAAAGACTTCAAGAGTGTTTATGCAACTATGCAGCTCTGCTTCACCTTACCTTTTTTGCGGTGAATCTTAGCACGACCTTCACTAAGGGGATCAAAGAGATGAGGGACCGGTGTCAGACTATATTTCTTGTACAACAAGAGGAGGGTGACCAAAGAAGTCTGGCGGTACTTAGTAGTCAAGGCAAGCAGAGGAGCCAAGCTTCTTCAGGCCGGGGCTTGGCTCCGAAAGCTTGCCGTGATTACGAAGTACCGCCAGACTTCTTTGGTCACCCTCCTCTTGTTGTTTACGAAGGAAATCCCCTCGCAAGCCTGTTTTCGTGGAAGGGGCTTATGACATTCAGGACATGGAACGGTGGTGATGTAAGTGCGGTTAAACGTTTCAAAAGGCTTCTTCTGGCGTACACGTCCATGCATGAATTATATTGGAGCGGTCAGCGGAGTAGTGGTCGATATGAGCTGCACAACAAAATGACGTCCATGCAGTGGTGCTCAGCGAACGTCACAGCGGGTTGATCAAAGATTTACGATGGGCGTTGAAGTGTGTGGAAGTGTGTGTGTGTGTGTGTGTGTGTGTGTGTGTGTGTGTGTGTGTGTGTGTGTGTGTGTGTGTGTGTGTGTTGTGTGTGTGTGTGTGTGTGTGTGTGTGTGTTTGTGTGTGTGTGTGTGTGTGTGTGTGTGTGTGTGTGTTTGTGTGTGTGTGTGTGTGTGTGTGTGTGTGTGTGTGTGTGTGTGTCGTCCGTGTGTCTCAGGCTGGGAGTCCCTGGCTGCGGACCGAAGCACCTGGCGCTCGGCGGCTGCCGAGGGTGTAGCTACTTTCGAGGAGCGGCGCCTGCAGAGGTTGGACAGCAAGCGTGCTACCCGTAAAGAAAGGAGGTTTAACCCTACTACTGCTGTTGCATGCCCGGTGTGCGGGGTCGCTTATGTGCATTGCAGTTCGTGCTGCAATCCCACCTTCGGAGTCACTGAGGTCATTATCTCCCGCGACGAACATCCAAGAAGTGTGTGTGTGTGTGTGTGTGTGTGTGTGTGTGTGTGTGTGTGTGTGTGTGTTTAGGGATGTGCGTGCACGCATGCGAGCACGTGAGAGTGAGTATGTGTGAGAACGCTTCAGCGAGTGTGTGTATATAAATTTGTGTGCGTGACAGTATGTTCATGCATATACGTGTGCGTACATGCGCATGTCTAGTTGCATAGGAGGGGGAGAGGACGTGCACTCGCACTTGCCAAACTCTTACAATGTATGAGTGT
>JAWQFJ010015792.1:7500-28267 GCA_034096865.1 Theodoxus fluviatilis
GGTCTTCCAGCCATGGAGGTCTTGAATTTAGTGCTGCGCCCGGAAACTGTCAAAAATATTCACTTTGCAATATCACTTCTGATTGCGTGGTTGGTTAGGGACGTGGTCGTAAAAGTGAATTTCGAGATGGTCGTAATTCTGAGACTTTTATACATTGAAATGATAGGAATAATTTCGGGACTGTCAAAGTGTGGTCGTAATATTGAGGTGGTCTTGATACCGAAGTGGTCGCGAGTGTTTCACTGCATGTAGCACCTAGTCACTTAACTAAGTTCTAGCTTTGCAAATGCTCTTGTTATTATGCCATGTACATTATTTAAATGTTCGATTAATTTGATATGAAATCTATTAGGAAAATGTATAGTACCTGGTCAATAAACTAAGTTCTAGCTTTGCAAATGCTCTTAGTATTAAGCCACGTACAATATTAAAAACTTTTGTCGGATTTTATACGCCGTTGCTAGGGAAAATGTGTAGCACCTGTGTGAAAAAACTTCAGAGATCGTTTTCTCATAATGGCCACCGGCACGACATCAGTCTACATTATGGGCATAAGCAGGTCTAATCCTGATCTTGCGGTGGCCCTAATTAAATGAAATTAATCAGAAAAGACTGAAGATGAACACTGAAAAACACACGAAATCTCCTGTTATTATTGGTTTTGGTGCTGGCTGGTCACATTTTCGGAGCTTTGACTGGCGTTCCATTACTTCCAATTCTCCTCCGTCTGATCTCCCTGTCCTCCCGACGTCACTTTGATGTAGGAAGTAATGTTTCCAACATTGGTTTCGCCAAGCATTCATTAATAAGAAAACCTTGCCTAAGTAAATTATTCAGCAAGAGATGGCGTGGACATTTTGATCCCCTTTTCCTCCTAGCGTGATCGTCCGCCATTTTATCTTGCTAGCAAGACATTTGTGAAACATAACCGGGATACGTGCAAGAAGTTGAAGGGTGCACGGACGAGCAACAACCCTGGATGACATTCAACATCACGAATCAAACGCGGCACGATCGGTCATGCGATGGAGGAAACAGTTTCATCCTAGCTGGAAAATTGATGCGATGAAGAAAATTGATGCGATGAAGAAAATTGATGCGATGAAGATAATTTGCGACCAAGACCGGAAACATCGATGGACAATTATGTGGGTAGTTTAATTAACATGAAGAATATAAGCCAACCAGACTCTTCGTCAACCTAGGTTTACCCTAGCATTATCTGCCTTTGTGGTTCGTGCACTTCCCCGTCGCTGTCAGACTTCCCACCCTGCTTGTCATTTGATCGCAGTCTGCTCATTGTGTGATGTTCTCTCGGTCTCACTAAAGTAATGATGTCTTTTTCCCGTGTTGTGGAGTCACAGAGATGAGTTGACTTCAGACAGGCATCCTTTCACGCTTGCATTCAGGAGCCAAAGCAGAAGAATTTCAGAGGAAGCCTCAAGACGTGCCTTTTCCGCCAAGCGCGTCTTGCTGACTAGGGGATCCTAGTCGACCCCTACTAGAGACATCCTCGAACTATGGAAAATTCGTGACATTTTTTGAGTGTGTGCATGCGCCACTGAGCAGCCTTTGGGCTGGAAGTGCGCGCAATATAAATACATTATACATACATACATACATCCATCGTTTTATTCATACAGTCCTGTTTTCTCTCATTTCATCGGTTCTTGAATCTCCTAGTCCGCATTCGCGGACTCTCGTTTACTCGCTCGCTCTAGTACTCTCTCTCGCAATCCTCCACGTAGTCTTTCACTTAGTCTCTGTCTATCTGTCTCCCTGCCTGCCTGCCTGCCTGCCTGCCTGCTGGTCTGCCTGTCTGTCTGTCTGTCTGTCTGTCTGTCTGTCTGTCTGTCTATCTGTCTGTCTGTCTGTCTGTCTGCGTGCCTGCGTGCCTGCCTGCCTACCGGTCTGTCTGTATGTCTGTCTGTCTGTGTGTCTGTTTGTATGTGTGTGTGTCTGTCTGTCTGTCTGTCTATCTGTCTGTCTGTCTGTCTGTCTGTCTGTGTGTCTGTGTCTGTCTGTCTGTCTGTCTGTCTGTTTGTCTGTTTACAATGGAGATATTTTAGTGCCGGGGTCGGTTGTATAGTTACTGAAAGAG
This sequence comes from Theodoxus fluviatilis, assembly GCA_034096865.1. Taxonomy (NCBI): domain Eukaryota; kingdom Metazoa; phylum Mollusca; class Gastropoda; order Cycloneritida; family Neritidae; genus Theodoxus; species Theodoxus fluviatilis. The sequence continues at coordinate 9,602 of JAWQFJ010015792.1, forward strand.
AATAAATGACAAGCAACCGACAAAAGTTCTTTCTTGAGCCGATGGGGCCCTAAAAAGGGCCGTTTGAGAGTGGTTCTGCAGCCGATAAGGGAAGAGTTCCCGCTACGGGATGGAGAGATAGCAGGTTGGCAGGGGCGTGCAGCGGCGCTTTGGATCTCTTACGGCGAGCTTTCGAAGTCACGGCTTCACTTTGGCCTGACGAAGAAGCTGTGACTTCGAAAGCTCGCCGTAAGAGATCCAAGGCGCCGCTGCACGCCCCTGCCAACCTGCTGCCTCTACATCTCGTAGCGGGAACTCTTCCCTCATCGGCTGCAGAACCACTCTCAAACGGCCCTTTTTAGGGCCCCATCGGCTCAAGAAAGAACTTTTGTCGGTTGCTTGTCATTTATTCTCTTTCAGTGTCTCTGTGTGTGTGTGTGTGTGTGTGTGTGTGTGTGTGTGTGTGTGTGTGTGTGTGTGTGTGTGTCTGTCTGTCTGTCTGTCTCTGTATATGTCTGTCTGTCTGTCTCTGTATCTGTCTGTCTGTCTGTCTCTCTCTCTACCTCTCTCCCTCTCTCCCTCCCTCCCTCCCTCCCTCCCCCTCTCTCTCTCTCTCTCTTTCTCTTTCACTCTCTCTCTCACTCTCTCCCTTCCTCTCTCTTTCTCATTCACTCTCTCTCTCTCTTTCACTCTCTCTCTCTCTCTTTCTCTCTCTCTCTTTCTTGCTCTCTCTCTCTCTTTCTCTCTCTCTCTCTCTCTGTCTCTCTCTCTCTCTCTTTCTCTCTCTGTCTCTCTCTGTCTCTCTCTGTCTCTCTCTCTCTCTCTCTCTGATTCACTTACTCACCTTTTTCCTCCCTCCCTTACTACCTCCCTAACTCACTCGCTCGCTTGCTCACTCACTCATTTGCTCACTCGTTCGCTCCCCCACTCGTCAGCTCACTCACTCGCTCTAGCAAGTGTGCACCCACGTACATGCCAACGCGCACGCGAGCGAGTACGCGGGACCAGTACTCTCACATGCTCACTGGCTCAGCAACTCGCAAGCTACTAGTGCTACTCCTGTTTTCCATACACGAAACACAGTCGCTTCAATTCATATCTTATGGAATACAGTCCCTGCCAGTGAAGCAAGCCCGGACCCATTCTGTGAACCCGAGTCAGTATTGGCTCTGGCACTGTTCGCAATGAATGCGTAATAGACTTGACCCTTCGCATTACAGCATTGTGCCAAAAATAGTTCGTTCTGATACTATTTTTTCTCTCCACTTTTTACAGAAATTATTCAGATGTCAAAACTTGTTTCCATTTAATCACAAACATTTTATTTTATCGAATAAACGCTTGTTTATTGCCTCAACAAGAGTAAGTTAAGAGTTTTGTGCGAAATAGTCTTAGAACTACTTTAACGGCGTGTGTCAGGGAGCAGATCGGCTATCCCACAAGCCTCTCGTGTGACCTCCATTTGCATATATCTCGGACGAAAACCTTCCATCACGTGATGTCAACTGGGCTAGAGACACTTTCGCCGGTATGCGAAGTCTCTAGTGGACTAGAATGGCCCGGACCTTCTCTCGTGTTGCAGTCTTCTGCGCATCGATGGTCTCAGATTTGTGTTTGGCCTACTTTGAAGTCAAACCTCACAGGGTTTTTTTCAGTTTGAGACTGATGCTTGTGGCTGCAACAAAGAAACCCTTAGAGAACTTCCGTCGATTTTCAAAGAAACCCACTTCCAAGATGTACTTTTGTTGTCTTTGATCTTCTAGATTTCTTCAGCACAGAGCCTATTGAGGAAAACACTCTGTTGACCTTCTGTGGAACAAACGTTACAAGAAATTTCCTTTAAATAAGTAAAGTACGCTTGCTGCGTACCTTTACAGCAGGGGTGGTCTTGTGTACATGTATACGTCTCAGATAAATGAAAGCACGTTTTGCCTGAAAATTTTGCATTTCTAATTAAGTTAACGTCCTGGGCCCGTATTCACAACGGCGATTTATCGGCGATTTATTTTAACTCCGATTTATCTCTAAACTCAGACGATTCCAACTGCCTGTTCCGCTCTCCCTTGGCTGGAAACCAGTATATATAGCAAAGCGCAACCTAGGATCCTCTGACGAGCGTACCTTATCTAACCGATCAAGATAACGCGGGGCTAGGGGATAAATCGAGTGTTAAAAAGATAAATCGCCGTTGTGAATACGGACCCTGCTTAGTTCGGGCACTTTGTCTGACATCATATTCGTGTTATCCAGAGGATGTTTGCATGAGTAAAATTTCTTATAGACTACAGAAAGTTATGGATGTACACAAGTGTGTGAGGGTAAGGTTGTGTCTGGATAATTTGAGTGCACATGTAGGTGTGTGGATTATGGTCGAGAGTTAGAATGGAGACACTGAGCCATGTTGGTACACGACTTGAACTCTCTACCTTTATTTATCCAATCAGGTAGAGCGCATCAAAACAGGAGAAGAGGGATGCAAATCAATCTGAGAACCTGCGGTTCCCGGCACTATATGCAAACACAACAGGTAGGCAGGTAGGCCGGCCTTCTTGACTTGGTCTCGCAGCAGTTGTCATGGAATGAATATTCCTTACACAAACAACTCAAAGAAACCTTTCTGTGGGAAGAAATGTGTGAATATAATTGCATCCTCTACAAAGAAAATTGAAGAGAAAACCCTCAGCATTGTGGCATGATATGTTTCGACTCTGAAAAAAGAAACCTGTTAATAAAAAGACAAAAAGGGGGAGGTGGGGGTGGGGGGGGGGGGGGGGGGGAGTGGGGAAGTGGAAGATGCCTCTTGCTTAGAAAAATGTAAGTCGTTCAAGAGACCCTTGATCTCGATGGCGGTCGACTCTGAACGGCTTGCTAGGCGCAGCGCCGTCGAGCGTTCCATAGCCTGACGCGGAGGGGTTACGTGTGTAGATCCAAAATGGCCGCTTTTAGTGAATGGAAAGAAGTCGCCACAGAAAATGTGCGCAGTGGCACACATTTCGACCAGTGGTGAACACCCAAGCTGAGCGAGAAGTTACAAGTAGTTAGGCTGATGTCTTTTTTGGGGTCTTTTTTGTTGATAGACTGCTCTGAAATAATTACCTGGCAAGATATGAGCAATAATTTCATGCAAGAATTCTGAAAGTTTGAAGGAAGGTAACTGACATTCGCCCTTAGTTTATGTTACAAGCTATCTAAAGTTTAACATACAGAGCCGATGCCCTGCGTGGGACAGACAGGGAAAAAATGTAGGACCACAGGCGGGGACTGAACCCGCGACCGTTCGGTTAGCGCCCGAATGTTTGAAGGGAGGTAACTCTTTATCTGACTTTCGCCCTGAGTTTATGTTACAAGCTATCCAAAAAAATATTGGAGCGGTGCTCAGCATTCATGCGCATATGCAGCACGATATACCTTCCTCTAGGAACGACAAATCTGCAGCTGCTGGTTCACTCAGTTGGTTGAGAAGCGCACTCCGCAACCATGAAAATGCATCGCGTAAGCCATCTTGGTTGACGCCCAGTCAAGTCGTTAAAAAATGGCCATTTTGCCTGGAACGAGCTAATGGACTTCCTAGGGCAAAGATCATGACGGGGGGTGGTGGTGGTGGTGGTGGGGGGGGGGGGGGGGGGGGGGGACACTAATACTGGTGTCAGCAGTGGCTGGCGGAAAAGGGCAAGAAAAATATCGGCTACTTCTTGTCTGAACAGACTGATACGTCTCCATGTTGTACCAGCTCCGAGGCCAGTCCCAGACGCTGCCTCGAGTCCACGACAGTATGAATCACGTATCAGGCATCCTCGACGTCAGGGACTGATGGAACCTGCCAACACCAGACTCGCCATCACTCTGCTCAGGCAGGGACTGACAGCGATGCTCTGCTTCGAGGCCGCAGCAGCCCGCACTGCCACAGCCCTGAAGTACAGAGCTCCAGTCACTTCAGGGAGGCAGCCTTTTTGCTCTCCTCGCTAGTCTCAATGGAAAATGGCATACGCTGAGCTCTGGGGCGTTTGACTCCGGAAAGGTTTCTGTATACCTGTGTATGTGTGTGTGTGTGCATGTGTGGGTATACGTGTGTGTGTGTGTGTGTGTGTGTGTGTGTGTGTATACGTATGTGTGTGTGTTTGTGCGTGTCTGTGTATGCATATGTGTGTACGTATGCGTGTGTGAGTGTGCATGCGTGTGTGTGCATGCGTGTGTGTGTGTGTGTGTGTGTGTGTGTGTGCGTGCGTGTGTGTGTGTGTGTGTGTGTGTGTGTGTGTGTGTGTGTGTGTGTGTGTGTGTGTGTGTGTGTGCGTGCGTGCGTGCGTGCGTGCGTGTGTGTGTGTGTGTGTGTGTGTGTGTGTGTGTGTGTGTGCGCGCGCATTATCAACACAGCCTCTTTATGTTGCCATTTATTTGACATTTAGAAGAAAATTTCACGTGTACTTTTTGCATGCCCACATAAGGCACGTGGGAGAGATTTTTATCGACTACGAGTACATGTATGCACGAGTAAAGGATATGCCATTTTTCTATTGCTCAGCAAACCTGTTAAACACTCTCTGGGCGAGGGTTGCTGCAGTAACATCACTTGTGCGACTAATCAGAATGTGTACATAGGGAGATGGAAGAATTTGAGCGTTTACGGATTTTCGTGCATGCAAGATCTGGTACAGGGGTTAAGACGTTCGCCTTTCGGATAGCCGGTGCAGTGTTCAGTTCTGCACAGATTATTGAGTTGCATCCTTGGGCAAGGTGCGTAACCGAATGGCAGTATCTATTATTCAAAGGTCTATGTAGAATACATCAATATTTCGTTTGATTCTCTCTGTTGCCGAGTGGTTAGCGCGCTTGACCTATAGTCGCTTGCGGCCAGTGGGTACGGCGTTCGAAGCTGCGCGGTTTCCATAGTTTCCTCCTTGAGCAAGACGATTAACTCGCATTGCTTCTCCCAACCCAGGAGTAAAAACCAGGTACCTGAGAAGGCAGTATTGGCAAATTGCAGTACGATTAACCCTTGAATGCGACTTTGTGTGTGGAGTTGATGCTGACACCTAACTGTATGTGTCTTCAACGTCTGCTACTAGGTTTGTTGTGAGGTGCCAGTGCAGGATTGATCAAGCGGCCCAGTGATCAGGCGGTAAAGTGTACAACGGTTTGAGACCCAGACATGGGTGATGAGTCGCTCTACAGACCACACCTTCGCCTGTTATTTTTTCAAATCGAAATGTGGTTTTCTGAGTGATTCAGTAAACTGGCAATCGTTGAACTCGGTCACGTTGACAATCGCGTACGTTTTCGAAACTCCTTTCATGAAGAGTCCGTCAAGACAATCACGGCTCAAAATAAAAGTTTAAATCTCGGCCAGACATGAAAATACTGCGTGCGAGGCTAAAATAAATGTCAAATGACCAAATAGTGTGCCTCAAAACACTTTTCCGTTTTCTTCGAACGAGTAATCGATTCGTTTACATGGTCAAAACAAACACTTTCGCGACGCCTTTGAATTTAATACTGTTGTTTGGAGATTTTATTTGCACGTGTGTCAGTAATTCTTTAAACGAGCGTTTAGCATGCACAGTGAAGAAGAAAAAAGGTGGCGGAGCAGGAAGCGTGGCAGACTAGTCTCGGCCAAGCATTGAAAAGCCTGAATTAGATGTCGTGTGACCGCAATTTGTGTCCGGATATTTATTGCAACAGCTCACGTTTTGAATTAAATCGCACATCTGAGCAGGTAGTCTAAATGAAGAACATGCACAAAAAAATCGTTCTCCCGAAAATGTGTCTGTCTAATGGCATTTGGAATTATTGCGACGTGCAGGACATTGATTCCATGCATCAAAGGTGGCGCGCATTTCAGGAGAAAGTGCCCAGTGTTCTTGCTGGAAATAGAGACCTGGGTCACCAGCATTAGCTTGCAGCTGACAGTCAGAACATTTATCCTCACAAGCTTTCAACATATCATCAAAGTTGCATTCTCCCCAGCCGCTCAGCCTCTCTTCACCGCATCGTGTTACGGTTTCGGATTTGAGGTGGGTGGGCGAATGTGGGAACAGGTGTGTGGGTGTTGCCCAAGGAACACGGGTGTCTCCTGGCTCGGTTGGTTGTGTACAGTCCACAAACGTATTCCATCAATGTTGGCCCATCACAGTTGTCACTTTCGTTGTGTGGTAAGGTGAAGGCGGGTAGTGTGCGGTGGGGCCTGTGGGTGTCCCGTATTGCTGGATAGTAGGAGTAGTGGTTGACGTGGCTGGAGTGGCACTAGGGCTGTACTATACAGGGACCCAGCGCCTGTCTACTCCCACCAGGATCATCGAAGTCGTTTTCACGGTTCACGGTTTTATTCCACAAGGCACGGCTCTCCCTCTTTATCCAGACGGAAGTCGGACTCTCTCTAAACCATGATGGGAGTCAGTCTCCTTAGGAGCATGCGTACAACTTCTCTTACAGAGATGGGCATTAGTGAGAGGGTTAATTCAGATTGACAGAAAGCATGCGATAGGCGGGGCTAGAGTCCCAGACCAGGGGCAGATGAGAAACAGGGCGTGGGTGGGGCAAAGAGGGACGAGCCCCAAAGATCCTTAGAGACCAATTAATTATCTGCGGCAATTAGCAGCGGCTGGTTAATCACAAGAGGCATGCCGATGGTAGGATGACACATGGTGAGAGAGAGGGGGGGGGGGGAGAGAGGGTAAGAGAGAGAGACAGAGATAGAGAGAGAGTGGGAGAGGGAGGGAGGGAGGGAGTGGGGGAGGAAGAGAGAGAGAGAGGAGAGAGAGAGAGAGATTGATTGATTCTTTATTTATCAAGGATGAAATTTTAGGCATTTCTGCCTATCTTACAAATTGTCCTTGCTCATAAAGAAATGAAAACATGGATAATTAAGACACAAAATACACTGTAGCTAATCTATTACAACAGTTGGTAAAATGAAGAATATGATCAACAATGACAAAGATTTTAGTAGATGCCTTTGACAACTGTCAGCTCAGTGAGTCTTCAAGTTCAAGCAAATACGTGTCATATGTACAGGCGACAGCAGTGATATTATCTGAAGAGAGAGAGAGAGAGAGAGAGAGAGAGAGAGAGAGAGAGAGAGAGAGAGAGAGAGAGAGGATGTAGAAGAGCCGGTGGTAAGGTTGGAGCTGTGGGTTGCTCGAGGCTTGATGGTAGAAGGGCGCATGTATGAGACAAGTCGTAGCTGCTTTCCACAACTGTATTAATCCATGGTTACAGGAGCTGCTGGCTGGTCCAAGGCCAGATGGTAATGGACTGGACCAACTCAAGCTCGTGGTGGCAGTGGTCTCAATTGTCTTGTGCGCCGTTCCCCCTTAACATGCGGATGCACGGACCTCACAGGAGCCAGGGTGTGGATTGTTTCCCAAATCCTAACCCTGGGTCCTAGGTCTGTGCTTCAATTTGGCAGAAAAAAGACATTAATTAATTTAACTTGCTTTGAAATTACTTCTTACAAATGTAGCTTTATTCAGTAAAACAAAGTCTATCGAATGAATCATATGCCGTTGCAAGTAGATGTCTTACTTGAGGGAAAACATAAGCTTTATAGTCAAAAAGAGTGAGGGAAAGGTACGTAGCCTCGGGTCACGCGAATCTAACAAGTGACTGACAGGGGGCACCAACTGTCAGACCACAGCGGAGAAGGGGTCGCAGATTGATCAGCTGGTCAGTTTGTGTTGCACACAGGATGGGGGCTGAGAAAGGATGGGGGTTGAGAAAGGATGGGGGTTGAGAAAGGATGGGGGCTGAGAAAGAATGGGGGCTGAGAAAGGATGGGGGTTGGGACAAGGCACAAGCAAGGATAACTGAATAGACGATGAACACGGTAGATGTAACATACACTTGGTGACCTTATCACAAGAGAGAACGAACGAACGAACTTTATTTTACAAGGGTAGTGAATTAGGCAGTAGTGCCTTTCTTACATTCAGACAGAGACAGAGAGAGAGAGAGAGAGAGAGAGAGAGAGAGAGAGAGAGAGAGAGAGAGAGAGAGAGAGAGAGAAAGAGAATCTATCCCCGTGTTACAGTTGTATTGGAAAAGTAAGTAGTCCATTGCCGGCCACATCTTGTTTACAGTCAGTAACTCGTATGAAGCCTTGAAAACCCAAAGACCACAAGACGCACATCTGGAAGACAGAGAGATGAAAAAGGAAACATCGAAAGATAAGGCAACAACAGAAACAGAGGAACTGACGGGGAAATTCAAGAGGGAAAGGAACAAAGGCATGAATGGTCACAGGCAGAAACAAAGGATGACGTTCTGGGGGGCAATGGCTCAGTGATGGGTCTCATAAAACGATACTCGATCACAGGCCGAGTCTCTACGCACGGCAGCACAGTAACGGACGACTCCAGTCTCTGGCGAACTGCTGGAGCGGACGACTCCAGTCTCTGGCGAACTGCTGGAGCGGACGACTCCAGCCACTGGCGAACTGCTGTAACGGACGACTCCAGCCACTGGCGAACTGCTGGAGCGGACGACTCCAGCCACTGGCGAACTGCTGGAGCGGACGACTCCAGTCTCTGGCGAACTGCTGGAGCGGACGACTCCAGCCACTGGCGAACTGCTGTAACGGACGACTCCAGCCACTGGCGAACTGCTGGAGCGGACGACTCCAGCCACTGGCGAACTGCTGGAGCGGACGACTAACTCCAGTCTCTGGGGAACTGCTGGAGCGGACGACTCCAGTCTCTGGGGAACTGCTGGAGCGGACGACTCCAGTCTCTGGGGAACTGCTGGAGCGGACGACTCCAGCCACTGGCGAACTGCTGTAACGGACGACTCCAGCCACTGGCAAACTGCTGGAGCGGACGACTAACTCCAGTCTCTGGGGAACTGCTGGAGCGGACGACTCCAGTCTCTGGGGAACTGCTGGAGCGGACGACTCCAGCCACTGGCGAACTGCTGTAACGGACGACTCCAGTCTCTGGGGAACTGCTGGAGCGGACGACTCCAGTCTCTGGGGAACTGCTGGAGCGGACGACTCCAGTCTCTGGGGAACTGCTGTAACGGACGACTCCAGCCACTGGCGAACTGCTGGAGCGGACGACTCCAGTCTCTGGCGAACTGCTGTAACGGACGACTCCAGTCTCTGGGGAACTGCTGGAGCGGACGACTCCAGTCTCTGGCGAACTGCTGTAACGGACGACTCCAGTCTCTGGGGAACTGCTGGAGCGGACGACTCCAGTCTCTGGGGAACTGCTGGAGCGGACGACTCCAGCCACTGGCGAACTGCTGTAACGGACGACTCCAGCCACTGGCGAACTGCTGGAGCGGACGACTCCAGTCTCTGGCGAACTGCTGTAACGGACGACTCCAGTCTCTGGCGAACTGCTGGAGCGGACGACTCCAGTCTCTGGGGAACTGCTGGAGCGGACGACTCCAGTCTCTGGCGAACTGCTGTAACGGACGACTCCAGTCTCTGGGGAACTGCTGGAGCGGACGACTCCAGTCTCTGGGGAACTGCTGGAGCGGACGACTCCAGTCTCTGGGGAACTGCTGTAACGGACGACTCCAGTCTCTGGGGAACTGCTGGAGCGGACGACTCCAGTCTCTGGGGAACTGCTGTAACGGACGACTCCAGCCACTGGCGAACTGCTGGAGCGGACGACTCCAGTCTCTGGCGAACTGCTGGAGCGGACGACTCCAGCCACTGGCGAACTGCTGGAGCGGACGACTCCAGTCTCTGGGGAACTGCTGTAACGGACGACTCCAGTCTCTGGCGAACTGCTGGAGCGGACGACTCCAGTCTCTGGGGAACTGCTGTAACGGACGACTCCAGCCACTGGCGAACTGCTGGAGCGGACGACTCCAGTCTCTGGCGAACTGCTGGAGCGGACGACTCCAGTCTCTGGCGAACTGCTGTAACGGACGACTCCAGTCTCTGGGGAACTGCTGGAGCGGACGACTCCAGTCTCTGGGGAACTGCTGTAACGGACGACTCCAGCCACTGGCGAACTGCTGGAGCGGACGACTCCAGTCTCTGGGGAACTGCTGGATCGGACGACTCCAGTCTCTGGCGAACTGCTGTGAGCGGACGACTCAGTCTCTGGCGAACTGCTGGAGCGGACGACTCCAGTCTCCTGGGGGAACTGTCTGGAAAGCGGACGAGACTCCCGTCTTGCTGGCGAATCTGCTCGTGAACCTCTGGATTGGACGACTCCAGTCTCTGGCCGAAGCGATCGACTGGGAGCGACGACGACTCCACGTCTCTGGCGAACGGCAATTGCGTAACGGCCAACCGTTCCAAGCTTCTTTCCCTGTCGGTGACACAACCACACCCATGCTGTGAGCGGCAAAAGGTAGAAGACAAACGGAACTCGAGGCAGACGTGAGCTGTGTAATGACAGGTTGTGGTTTGTTTGTTGCTTCCGTAAATCCTTTAATTTTCTTCAACCAACCTGCCGAAAGACGATCAAAAGCACGTTGACGGTCCCCTTGGACCTTAATGAACATCTGCATGCCCGAGAGTTCCCTAGGGAGAAGAGCGGGAGAGGCACATTGGGCTGAGGGTTTAATAAAATTGTGAAAACAGCAGAGGTACGGGTGATCCTCCAATCCAGACAGCGTTATTTACAGCTGCATCCGTTAAGGATTATATACAAATTGCCGTTAGCTTGAAAAGCTTTCCACTTGGCGAACCAAGATGCCCATAACGCCACTGGCACATGACGAGCAAGGAGTAGAAGGAACTTGAAAGTAGTGACAAGGACCTCTCACCGCGCAAATGCAAGGTATTATCCACTACCGCGTTTGTTTTCTATCCGCGTCTTTTTACAATTGAATGCGCGGCGGTTAGGGATTGATTAACAGGAGCTGAGAAGACTACTAAATCGTTTTGGCAGAGCACAAGCTAACTACAGTCTCGAGGATGTGAAAATACACAGTCGAAAATTAACCGCAACAACCCCTACTAGCTCCCCGAGATCTTTTACTGTATCAGCTCTCAATCCCGCCTTGTCAACGACAAAGGAGTAATTACGATCGATGAAAACACGTGAGTCTGGCGGTTCAGACGTTCTATACACCCATCTATTGAAAAGTGTAAACTTCTGAGCGACGACCACAGGCATCCTTGCCCCGGCTGATGGCTTATAAACGGCAGTCGTTTTTGCCGACGAAGCTCTCTGACGGTACAAATTCAGGAAAAGTCTACACTTCAAAAGGACAGAGGACTTCTACCACACCCCAGAAACAAGAGTAACTTTCCTCATCCCCTTCCTAATCTTCGCAAATTCATCAAGGAGGTGGTATTGGATCTGCAGGAGAAATGCTAAGAAAACCTACTAAATAGCATATCTTTTTCGGACCTCTAAGATTCTCAGCCAGCAGCCGATCGATATGCTTCAACGTTATATTGCTAAAAAGGGCTTCCTCAGAGTGCACAGAAAATGTCTCTGTGATGATTAGGTGTGCCGGGCTATCAGCCGGAGCCAACGGTTAATGCTCTTGCACAGAAGATGGAATAGTAAAAAACAGTATCAGATTGCAAGTAACAAAAAAATATGGAGTACGTAAGGGAATATGCGGAAATCGAATTTGCATCGGTTCTTAAAACCCACTGGCGCCATTGCAGAAAGAGACAGAGGACCGAGTGAGAATGACGCGCAACGAACACCTGAGACGAGACTCCCACGAGTGAGAGATAGGCGGAATTGGCGTTGAGGAGGGGGGGGGGAAGCGTAGCTGAGAGATTAAGATGTGAAGCACGACGACCCCTGACCCAAGAGAGCGCAGCGTACCTTGGACGAGCAACGACGAATGCGAAGTAAGACAACATGTACCAAGACAGCAAAAGAACGAGAGAGCAGAGAGAGAGAGAGAGAGGAGAAAGAACGAACGACGATACGAACGAACGAAATTTATTGTTACCATGAAAGGGTGAGGAGATTAAGGCCAGTTAGTGCTCTTCTTACATTCAGCCCATGTGATGGCAAAAGATACACAATGTGAGTATCAAATGAGAGGGATAGCAGATCGGAGATCTCTCTGATGATCTTTTCGACCACTTTCGAGACTCACTTTACAGACTGGCTGGATGTGATCATTTGTTCGAAGGAACAGGACGACGACGATATGTGTATAGGGATATTGTGAGACTTGATTGTACGGACGATACTTCATTACGGACTGTGATTGTTGATGAGAAGTAGTCAGTGATGGTGGGGCGGGAGTCTGCTGAGGAATGGCACTTACAGGTAGGCGAGGCCTAAACAGTAACTATGCGACTAGAGACCGTCATAAAAAGCTCCAATGACCTCCATGCTAGCCAGAATTTACCGATGCCCAGTAAGCTACGAGTGGTTGGTGGCATGGAATGTCCCGTTGGTCGGGAATGTTAGTTCCATGAGTATTGACATTCACTGGAATGGGGTCTAGCAGTCTTTGCGAGAATTATATTCTTCAATAGATTTGCACCATATCGCCAGAGACCTGTGTAGAGAATGAAGTAAAAGATGTACTCTAGTTCAATTGCTTTACTTCTCACTTTTGAGTGATTTAAATATATTTAATGTTTTATGTCGATGTTCTGTTACCGTTTTTGAGGTACTGTTTTACCCAAACGCTTAAACTCTGATTTTAGATACTTTCCCTCCTCTTTACCAAGAACTGACGTTGAGAGCCATATATAGCCACGAAATAGAGGTTGATCAATCCTTGAACTCCTGTACCATATCTCATCCATCCAGTCCATTCCCAGTGGGAATATGAGTGCCTCCGACTGACACTACGAAAAAACAGCTGTTTTAGGTCAACGTAGGTCTAGCCTGAGTTGAGTGAGAGACAGAATGCACGTCTTGGATGCTTGCAATACCCTTATTCTCCTCTACCTGAGAGATTGAGAATAGTGTTGATCGTTGAGCTGACTCGGTCTCTTTCTTCTTTTCTCGTGAGACTCCTACTGAGACTACTGCGTTGGCATCTCTCTCTCTCTCACTCTTCTCTCTCTTCTCTTCTCTTCTCTCGTCCATGTCTGTCTAGTCTGTCTGTCTGTCTGTCGGTCGGTGGTCTCTGACTCTCTTCTCTCTCGCTCTTTCCCTCTCTATCACGACTGAGATGATGTGTTTGTGTGGGGGTGAGACATGTGTGAGTGGCCAAGACCGAGATGTGTGATCGTGTGCGAGAGAGAGGACAGAGGAGAGGAGACAGAGACAGAGAGAGTGCGAGCGAGAGAGACAGAGTGGACAGAGCGACAGATCGACGAGAGAGACGTGACAATGCATGCAGAGACAAGAGACAGTAGACACAGAGATGGATGGCACAGAGACTAGAGAGCATGAGAGAGACTGTGTCGAGGTGAGAGAAGTAGAAAGAGACAGACAGTGGACTGTGTATGTGAGAGAGACAGACAGGCTGACCTTGCCTGAGAGAGTGTGTGAGGAGAGACTGACATGCGTTCCGTGACCGTCCGGCGAATATCGCGGCAAAAATGTGATGTCCCGAGACTGACATCTGGGCAGTTCCAGATGTACACTCTCGAGATGACGACAGGTTGAGAATAAACCCTGGAACGGCAGAATTCCCGTAGACGAACCGTGATGCCACAGGGGATGGGGGAGGATTTGGGGGAGAGATGACGACAGTTAAAAGGAGCCCGTCGGCGATGAGACAATTAACTCTGAAATGAAGATTTTACTTGACTCTGCCCCAGCCCGCATAGTGATTTGTCGCTGATTGCCACTCCGTCCGACCCCCGACGACCGACAACAATGTGACTGAACGACGAGAGGAGGAGCAGATGAGATGAGAGGTAGCGCTTTGACTTCTCCCGCCTAACGAGTATTGTACCAGTAAAAAAATACCGTCGATCTACACTTTTAGCTCCTGTGGTCCCATGTTGTCCATGCACGTCCCCATTCATATACTGATCATCAGTAACGCATATTTATACAGTTTCAGAGACTATATCAATGCACTCTAGTCTGACTGCATATTCGTAATCTCATCTCTGAATTCAACTAAATCTTTATTCCTGTAGAGATTTGCCATTCATTCTGAAAAGCGCTTGTTAATAACATTACACGCAGGCTTGGGAGAGACATTGTCAATGCCGTGGTGACAGACAAGCCTTTTCGTCTGTCGTGGTACCAGTGGAAAAGATGGTGCTAGGATCCAAAGGCTGGGAAGTTGAACCCGGCCAAACCTATCGGTTAGCGCCCGTGTAATGCTTCTGACCATGCGCCTTTCTGAGGCTACCTCTGGCTACATGGTCGCTCACGTCAAGTTTTATTTCTCTGCAGTGACTGTTCGCACTATTCCACATTATTCTGAAACTACCACTTTAAACACTACCCAGACTGACGCCAAGAATGCAGGTCGCGCACCAACAAATTACTTTCAGGAGGTCTCATAACAGGAGCTGGGCGCGAGGCAGAATAGCGATATGGGGAAACACAGCGACTGACCTCTGTATCTTGCGGGGTCGACGCGAGCGAAAACGCACACAAAAGCTCTCCTAAGGGCCAGTGACCGTTTTGTCGCGAAACTCGTTGTACAAGTCACAACGCCAGCCCAGGGGCCACCTACAACCCTCCTCCTTCCTGCGCCTCACAAAACAAACCTTCCCTACTCACCTCCAAAAAATCTCACAATTCAAAACAGATAACCTACTTTTTTTCCCTTCCCCCCCCCCAACCCTCCCCACTGGTTCCTCCCCTTTCCCTCCCCTGACTTCTCTCCCTCCCCCTCCCTCCCCTTACCACACCCCCTCCATCCCCCCCCCTTCGCCCCCAAACCCAAAGTCAAAACGGACTCCTCCTAGGTCTGTTTCGTCGAACACATCCCCACTAAGTACCACATACCTCTCCATCTCCCCATTCTGCTTCCCCTCCAATTACCCCAAAAAAAGGCGCTCATCTTTATACACCCCTCCAAGAACAACTCACACAAAACCCCTAACTGGAGATTAACACAAAACACTAAACCATAATCTATGCACTCCAACAATGGCCCAACTTCTCCTCACTCCTCACAGCTACAACTCACATCCTCCACCCACCAACCCAATCCACTTCCCTCCCCAAACAACTGACCATTTCTTCATCGCCATCCCCACCGTCTACCCTTCTCACCCTCTCTCACGTCGTCCACGACGAACACCTGACCACCCCCCCAACCACCCCCTCCACAACCCTACCCCTCTCCATGTGCCACATCCCTGTCAGGCACTCGATTAAGTCTTCGTTCGCTCCCCCAGTTCGTATGGTCCGGTCCGGACTTTCACTTGGAAACCGCTGAGGGCTCACCTTCCATTTCACGTGGTTCCTTGCCCACTCCACGTTCTATTCGCGTTTTGTTTGTTTTTCGAGTGAGCGAGGACGGACATTTAACGCTCGCTGAATGCCATTAGTCGTCCTTCTCGTCCTTCATGCTCCGGTGTGAAGAACTTTAACGGTATCCATGGGGGCTGACTCCCCTTTCCCCACTTTCTTTTCATTTACCATTGCCCGTTGACTGTTTTCTCACCTCACGTTGAATTGGTCAAAGTGGCTCAATAGATACCCGCATCACCATCTGTTCTACCGCAGTGCCCTAACAATGCTCCCCTCCATTCCAGGAGACATGTCTACCGGACGCATGCCCAACCGCTTCCTGTCATTCTTGCCCCGCTGCCCGATCCGAATCCGACACCGCGCCCTACCAATCCTTACACAACCTGCTGTACCTGATCCATCCATATCCTATACCCCCCCGCTCGCATTAGCCTCCGACCATGAGTATTCACCCAGTGCACGAGCCTCCCTCCTGCTTGTCATATAACTCGCTTGTTCTTCCATACTTCGTTAATCCCTCCATCGTAACACTCTTAGACGAAATGTCTCGTCGCATTAAGACTCCCTGAAACCTACCGTCCTTCACCCATCCCGCAGAACCTTTCCCACCTCCTTCACCCTTTCCTGTGTGTTATATATCATCCAGAGATGACACACAACTGCCTCTTCACGCTACAACTCGCGATACGCCCCATTACATCTTGTCGTGCTACTTCATAGATTCCCCCCTCATATAATCGCTTCAATTCCAAGTAGACCGTGGGTCCGGCTCAACTGCTCTCTAACCCTCTAAGTTTGCAATTCCCGTCCAACCCTTCTCTCGACGAACAGTCGTCAGACCGTTCCATCGCATGTCTACATCCTACTTCCCATCTGTCGTGTCCCAATATGTTATACCTACACTTGCACATGCCCTTAGATTTTCTCATCTTCGAGAACACTTCTTCTTTATACTTTAAACGTCCCCTGCTTCTCTATTTCATTACAATACCTACACACGATCAGAAACAGACTCCCCCCAGCCACCATCCTGTCTATTTATTCACCTTTTCCATCCACTTTACGTTTCCCTACCTACAAACAATTTTCTCAACAAGCAACTAGCGTCTAAGTACTCCATAATGACATCGTCTTCTTTAATTTCTCATATCCCCTCGCACCTCTTACCACACGATTCTTTGTACGAGAACTTGTCAAGGGCTTCCTTTCGCGTAGTTACTCCTTTCCGATTCCTATACTTTTTTCATTCATATTCGCCACTACATCCTCTACAAGTATCACCAATTACTCCATTTTTCGCTTATGTCCCATTGCTAATGTACTAACCGACTCTGTCTATACTCTTGCCAACAATCCCTTTCGCTTCCATCACAACCTTCTTCCACATCGCCATACGCCTCCCCCAATATCGGATCTTCATTAATTCGTTTCTCTCCAATCTATGCTTTTTCCTCGTCCCTCACCTTCTCAAGTTTTCAACCGCATGCTCTGACACTCACTCCACGAGTGCTCAATCGTTCCATCTTGCCATTTCCTCACTCTTTCTCTGTTCCTTTTCTCGATTCCCTACATGCCCTTACGAATGACTCTCCTTCTCTCGCTCCCTCTCTTCTACTTCTTTCGGTTTGTCTCCCCCCGCGCCCCCTCAACGATCTATAGACTCCCTTCCTCAGTTCTTACCTGTAACTTACACAGTTTATATATATTAATGATACATTGTAGATTATATTTTATTTCAGTTACAAAGTAGTATGTAATAATCTTAAATTATATTATAATATGATAAATGAAAAAAATTAACTTTGATTCTATATGTACAATTAAGTTGTCATTAAGACATATAATTAAATTACATTTAGTATAAATCACATCATAACAAGTATAACTACTAACACCTAACCTCACTTTACATCCATCATCATAAAATAAAAATATAATTAAGCTACTAAAATAACTAGCTACCTCTCACATACTGTTATAACTAAATACCTCTCATCCACCTAATCCTTCCAATACACCACACCCATCAACCAAACTCCCATATTATTGACACCTAGAGAATCATGGATCTTCGATATTCCCTACACTTCATCTCAACATCCTTTATCTCAACAAACTTGACATCCATAATCAATAGTAATCACAACATTGGCCTACGATTGAACCATAAACGGTAATAAATCAATACTACCATCATATAAATACACTATAACTAACCTAGCCACCGTTACACTTGTTCAACAACACAACACCGTATCATAAATTCAGCTTCTTTCCTCCTTCCACTCTCCCCGTCCCCTCCCTTTCCCCCCCCCCAACCCACTAAACCCCCTTCCACCTTACCCATCAGTCGTTGCCATAGAGCCACATCGAGACATGGTCCCTCCCCCTTTCACTCATCCAATCGTCCCCCTCTCCTTCCCTCCTCAAACCCCCACCCCCCCCACTCCCACCCCATACACACTAACCGCATCCCTCCCCTCCACCCCCATTCTCCTCCACCTTATCCCTTCACCAACCCCACATCCCTCCACCACACCACACAACTATTACTACCCTCCTTTCCATCCATCCACCTCCCTCCCCTACTACACACCCCCTCGTACCTTTATATCCCTCGCCCCCCCCCCGCTACCCCCCCCCCCCCCTCTCCCATTTCCGGACGCTCACACCCATCAGAACGCTACCACTACCACCCCCACCATCTACTTTCATCATTCCACCCCTCTCCCTTTCCTCCTTTTCTCCCCTTTTCCTCCTCCCCTTCCATCTCAGCACCGTCTCCCCTCCTCCCCCAATTCTCCCCTATCACCCTCCCCTTTCCTCCGCCTTCCCTCCATCCTTCCCCCACCCTCCCTCTCCCCCCTCTTCTTTCACTAGTTTCCCACTCATCCCACACTCTCCCCTCCTTTACTCCTCCCCCTCCTCACCTCCTTCACCCTATACTCCTACTCTAACCCTACTCTCTCCCAACCCCCTCTCCCCCTCAAACTGTTCCATAATGCACGAACGCCTAGGAGGATGAAGACTCAGTATCAGCGGTCCCAGCCTTCTTGTTTGCAAAATCTCACGAGAAGGCTGGTCAATCCGCCAAGTTGACGTTTTGCAGTATCCTTCCAGACCGCGGTCTTCCGTGATATATCGTGTATTTATCAGCCTCATCCGCTCCTCAAGATCTCTAGCATCATTCCGTTCACTTCACTTGACAATTTGCATCCGCAGCCACTCACGCCCTCCCTCAAGATGCGTCGACTTCCTTGAAATCGCTGTCGACATCTGCCATAGTAGACTACTGCAAGAAACGGGCGCTTCTTTGAACTATATCTCACTCCGCCTGTCCGTCGACTTCTCAAGATGCAAACTTAGAATCGTCGATGCATAAATTGATGTCACTCCGCCCTACTATCGACATTTTCCA